>VSMD01019247.1:0-62931 GCA_008750895.1 Mirza zaza
TGGATACCGTGAAATGGATGTGACACAGACAGAGAGGAGTGTCTCACAGAGGCTAGAAAACATAAATCCACCCTTTCTGCAGGGAAGAACTGAATTCCCAGGACTCTAAGTCCTGGTGACTTTTCTGCTCTGTGCACCCAGACTGGGACATGAGTCGGGGATGGAAAAAAGGAAGCTGGAAGCCGATTGCTCCCCAGGGCGTGGGCACGGAATGAGAATCCAACGTGGACCCTGCCTGATTGTTCGTTCACGAGATGCCCTTCTGCCCCGAGATTTCCTCCTGAACCCCCAGATGGAGGAAAAGAAGGTTCCCTCGCAGCGGGAGCAAAGCTCGGGTGCAGGGAGCATTTGCACAGTGCTTTGGGCTGGGAATGATTGACCGCAGGTTTGTTTGTCCGTGGGGCTAGGGGGAGGTAGAGATTAGACGGACAGAGAGCACAGACTCCCTTAACGTCCCAGCGTGGGGGAGCTCAAAGCCACACCTGCAGCCGGCAAACCAGGTCGTCACTCTCCTTATGTTTTGTTTATTTGTTTGTTTGTTTCTTTTTGAGACAGAGTCTCACTCCGTTGCCCGAGCTAGAGTGCCGTGGCGTCAGCCTAGCTCACAGCAACCTCAAACTCTTGGGCTCAAGCGATCCTCCTGCCTCAGCCTCCCGAGTAGCTGGGACTCCAGGCATGCGCCACCATGCCCGGCTCATTTTTTTTTATATGTATTTTTAGTTGGCCAATTAATTTCTTTCTAGTTTTAGTAGAGACGGGGTTTCGCTCTTGCTCAGGCTGGTTTCGAACTCCTGACCTCGAGCGATCCTCCCGCCTCGGCCTCCCAGAGTGCTGGGATGACAGGCGTGAGCCGCCGCGCCCGGCCACTCTCCTTGTGTTTTAAACGGTTGACGGTGTCATCCTGTGGAGGCTGTGTGCTATAACATCATCATAGCCAGGCAGTGCTGATTTACAGAAAAAAACAAAACAAAACAAACAAAACAGAACCAGAAAAGACCAAAGAGGCAGTCAACAGTTCATAAGCCCCACTGTGAACGTCGCCGGACAGCTACTGCTCTGTGGAGTTGGGCCCTACAAAACGGCCCGTGTTCCATATTCCATAACCGTTCTTGACCTGCAAGGACGGCTGCTTAGCAGAGTTCTGATTGCTCTTCAAGACTTCGGTTAAGCAGCCGCAACCCTGCATCTGTGAAACATCACGTACGAGATCTTGTGTCCTGGTCTCACCTGCTGTTCGTGTGGGTTATGAAATCACCCAGTCGTCTCATGAGTGGAATGTTGGGTACACTCCCTACCTGGCTTGTGTGGACAAGCGGATGATTTTCCTGGCACCTGTCACAGTGAATATTAGGTGAGAGGTGTTGGGAATTCTTTCTTTCTTTCTTTCTTTCTTTCTTTCTTTCTTTCTCTCTCTCTCTCTTTCTTTCTTTCCTTCTTTCCTTCCGTCTTTCCTTTCTTTCTTTTTCTTTCTTTCCTTTCTTTCCTTTCTTTCTCTCTTTTTCTTTCTTTTTCTCTTTCCTCTCTCTTTTCTTTCTTTCTTTTCTTTCCTCTTTTTTTTTTTTTTTTTTTTTGCAGATAGAGTCTTGCTCTGTCGCCCCAGCTAGAATGCCGTGGCATCATCATAGTTCACAGCAACCTCAAACTCCTGGGCTCAAGGGATCCTCCTGCCTCAGCCTCCCGAGTAGCTGGGACTACAGGCATATGCCACCATGCCCGGCTACTTTTTCTATTTTTGGTAGAGATGGGGCTTCACTCTTGCTCAGGCTGGTCTCAAACTCCTGAGCTCAAGAGATTCTCCCACCCTGGCCTCCCAGAGTGCTGGGATTACAGGCGTGAGCCACGGCGCCAGCCAGGAACACTTTCTTTTCCTACCACTAACATGCACTCTACCTGTAGTTGGTTCCACTTTGTGATTTGTGGCAACCTAATCGTAAATCATTACCTGGTAGGGAGCCTATAGGAATATTTTCATTTGTATATCCATATATAGTATATATAATATACATTATACCTTTTGTACATATATATATTTATATATACATTTAGGCTAAGAATTATATGAATGGATTATATAAAAATATGCAAATATATAATGAATTGCATATAATTTTTCCTTCATAAAAGTATACATATATATTTGCCTTTATAAAAATTGGCAGGCATTTTTTTTTTTTTTTTTTGAGACAGAATCTCGCTCTGTTGCCCAGGTTAGAGTGCCATGGCGTCAGCCTAGCTCACAGCAACCTCAAACTCCTGGGCTCAAGCGATCCTCCTGCCTCAGCCTCCCAGGTAGCTGGGACTACAGGCATACACCACCATGCCAGGCAAATTTTTTCTGTATATTTTTAGTTGGCCAATTAATTTATTTCTGTATTTTTTTTTTTTCAGTAGAGACGGGGGTCTCAGTCTTGCTCAGGCTGGTTTTGAACTCCTGACCTTGAGAGATCCTCCCACCTCAGCCTCCCAGAGTGCTAGGATTACAGGCGTGAGCTACTGCACCCGGCCGGCAGGTATTAGTATATTCTTTTTATTTCTCCAGAAAGAAACATATGGGCAGCTTCTGACTTTCCTGGGGAACATTTCTGGCTGTGTTTATTTTCTCTGGCTGGTTATATTTGAGTCTAAATACAGCACCCTCAATCATGGTTGAAACGGCATGCAAGATATAGTTATCCATCAACTCTGTGGCCGGCCTCCTCAGTGATATGCTCTATCTTTTTATCAGCACAAAAAATAGCCTAATTTTCTCTTCCAAGGAACTCCGCACTTTAACCCTTAGAGTGCTGCACGCTTTGCTGCAGACTGGCTCCTTGCTCCCGGATAAAAAGTCCCCACAAGAAAAAAAAAGAAAACACAGAAAAATACAAAAAAAACACGGTCCAAGTATGACCGACAATCTAGCCTTTGATTACCTTCCAGGAGAGAGAATCACAGACTTCCTTCCCCGCCCTGACCTCAGCCCCAGGCATTGAGCCTGGCTTTTCCGTTCCACTCCCTCATAAACAGTTGGCTGCCCTGGTTGCTCTTTTCCTCCTTTTTTTTTTAAGCCCCCAAAATCCAATTTAATTTTTTCACCTTCACTATCTCTTCCATTGTCCACACTCCGAGCCTTCAAGCATTAAGCATCTAGTGTGGTTGCAAATCTTCCATGCTTGGTCTCTTTTCTCTTGTGGGTTTTTCTTATGCACGATGTTTAAAGAAATCGCCCGGGTAAAATATGCATGTCGTATTTTCACCGACTACTGTTTTTTTTTTTAAAAAGGGAATTTCTTCTAACACATTCCCAGGCGACCCCCCGTTGAAGCGATGCAGTTTGCAGGGGGGAAGAGTTGCCATTTAAAATGAGCGGTCTTGCTAGCAGTCGCAGGAGAGGAGGGCCAGTTACCTGAATTGGGGTTCCTCCGGGGCTCTCCCCCCGCGGGACTCTGGCGATGTGCTTGGCTCTCTGAGGGGACGTCTTCTCCACGCCAAGACGGACGGGCTGCCTGGCTGGCTCTACGAGCAGCACGGTCTGGCCGGTCCACGCATGTGCGGAGCTGGTCCGCTCCGAAAGAGAGAGACAGGAATTCCACAGAAACCAAGTTAGGTTGCCCCAGGGAGAGAGAGACTGGGCAAGTCCCCAAGCGTGTGCCGTGAGCTCGCAGGTCGCTACACAAGACCGTCTGTTCTGATTTGCAGGTTCACACCCTCCCGGCAGGCAGGAGCCCAGCATGTCTTCCCGAACGAACAAACGCAGCTAGTCTTTCATCCCCAAGTGGGTTGCAACCCTGCCCGCCTTTCCTCCAACCCAGAAAAGTGGGGGCTCTTGCTGGCTCAGCTCCCAAAGGGCAACGTGCTTCCCTTGAAAATCCCCCGTGAATAATCGCTCCAGGGCTCTTGCATTTTGTGGGGTCCCCCTCTGTCTTCTGGCATTCGCCTGAAACGCAGCTCAGATTGCATTTTTGCTGCCACTGCAAAAATGTATGCGTGGCTGCCTCACTATGGAACGGCGGCGTCGCTATAGATGTAAGATTCTTTTGGACTTTATGCCAAAAAAAAAATTTTTTTTTCTTATGTGTTTGCTAGGGAGCACACTTTTTTTTTTTTTTTTTTTTCATATTGAGGCAGGGCATGTATTCCAGGCAACATTAGATGTAAACCGAGTCATGGCAAAGACTTTTTCAAATAAGAACTGTCTGCACACTTCTAGGTGTTGAATCTTTAAAAAAATATATATGCATTCTTAAAATCTCTTGTGTGTAACAACCAGTCAGTACCAAAAGAAAGAAAAAAAAAGAAGTAATTATAATTTATTTTAAATTAAAATAAAAAAAATTAAAAAAAAAATCTCTTGTGTGTTTATACTCTCTAGAGTCTCAACATTCCACAGTTTTGACTGGGGACTCTTGTTTGCCAAATAATCCTCTTATAAGTCATAGGTATAATTTTTTTTTTTTTTTTTTTTTTTTAAGAGGCAGAGTTTTGCTCTGTTGCTCAGGCTAGAGTGCCATGGCCTCAGCCTAGCTCACAGCAACCTCAAACTCCTGGGCTCCAGCCATCCTCCTGCCTCGGCTTCCCGAGTAGCTGGGACTAGAGGTGCACACCACTACACCTGGCTAATTTTTCTATTTTTAGTAGAGACCAGAGTCTTGCTCTTGCTCACGCTGGTCTCAAACTCCTGGCCTTGAGCGATCCTCCTGCCTCAGCCTCCCAGAGTGCTTGGATGACAGGCGTGAGCCACCGTATCTGGCCAGAGACTTATGTGTTTTAGCAAAATGTTGCCCTTACTATTTTATGTCATGGTTATCAAATCTTCTCAAATCCCTCTGGAATCTTAATCCCTCATCCATTTCCGGAGATGTGAAAATCAGTGTGCTTCTGGTTTTAAACAGCAATACATTTCGTTATATTGTGCTTATATCACATGCCATAGATCAAGAGAAGTTGGTTAACCTGCGCTGCATTAGGTAGGAGAAATCAGTTCTAGTTCTATTCACGAGTGTAGTGGGGACGTTATCATGGACAGTAATCTTTTGCATATCTCAAACTAGCTAGAAGAGAAGAATTGTGATGTTCCCAAACACATGCAAAATGTAAATGTTTGAGGTGATGGCTACCCCCCAAATGATCATGTGATCCTTACACATTATATACGTGTGTTCAAATGTCACAGGCACCCCCAAAATATGTGCCACTGTATCAATAAAAATGATATGAAATAAAATAAAAGGGAAAAAAAAAACTGTAAATAAAACTGAGAGAGAGCCAAATCCTATCAATGGTAACTTCAGAAAAGTAGAGTAACCCATCAAGGAAAGGAATAAATAACCCCAGTTAATCACATTCCCATACATACAAAAAGATGATTAAACAGTAAGGTCAAACCTTGGAATTCAAGGCAGCTGGGTTCTCCAAAGAGGAGGAGAAATAAACAGTGAAAGAAACGGTAAGATCTTTGTCCTTTGTGCGTGCTTTTTAATCTTATCTTTATGCTATCCCATGTTTATCACATCTTTGTCAACACTGGGGCGTTGGCAGGAGGAAACATTCCCTATGGGATCTTTGTGTCTAACCAGAAAGTAAACCTGCTGTCTGTCCACAGGGAAGACCTGCACCTTTCAAGTTGGTGGGTGTTTTTTTTTTTTTTTTTTTTTGCATTAAAAAAAAAAAAAAATGAGATCTGTACCCTTGTTTATCAAAGTGTAAGTCAGGGTTTCTGTAGCTGGGCTGTGAACCAGCAAGGCTTGAGGCAGTTTTTCCAAATTTACAGATTTTAGCCTCTCCTCCTCAGCTTATCTGAACCAAAGCATTTAGGGTGGGGCTTAAGGAAGTGCTGTTGTCATGGTTTAATCAATCTAGGTGACTGTGCCATTCAGGCTCAGGAACGCTTAGCAGCGTTAAATGCCAATGCAGGTTTTTATTTTTATTTATTTTTTTATTTTAGCATATTATGGGGGTACAAATTTTAAGGTTACGTATAATGCCCTTGCCCCCACTTCAAGTCAGAGCTTCAAGCGTGACCATCCCCCAGATGGTGCACACCTCACTCATTGTGTATGTATATACCCATACACCCCCTCCTCCCCCCTCCCACCTGCCCAATACCCAGCAGGTTTTTTTTGTTTTTGTTTTTTTTTTTTACCTGCAGTGCACGCCTCACTTCTGAATAGGAAGATGGAAGATACAAATGTGGGTTAAAACCATATGCGTTCGTCTGAGCGTGGTGTCTCAAACCTGTGATCCCAGCACCCCGGGAGGCTGAGGCGGGAGGATCGCCGGAGGCCAGAAGTTTGAGACCAGCCTGAGCAAGAGCGAGACCCTGTCTCTACTAAAAATAGGAAAAATTAGCTGGGTGCTGGGGAGTGCACCTGTAGTCCCAGCTACTCGGGAGGCTGAGGCAGGAGGATGGCTTGAGCCCAGGAGTTTGAGGCTGCAGTGAGCTATGATGATGCCACTGCACTCTAGCACGGGGTGACAGAGCAAGACTCCATCAAAAACAGACAAACAAAAGCATATGCTTTCATGCATGGATCTCAGAGTTGAGTCCCCTCAAAATCTTCATTATTCTACAGGAAGGTGTTTCTTCCCCAGTCGAGTTCAACAGTGGCAATTGGAGAGTCCTGATTCACATTATTAACTGGGCTTTTCCTCACGCAAGTGGCCTTCTCTCTTAACATGACTAAGTCCCGATGAATTGTGAGTGGAGAAATATTTCGAGACCTACCCGTGACCCAGTGGGAGAATTCCCAGGTGCTTTGACACCTGCTGGGACGACACTTTGTTCCTTTAGACCAGGGCTCCTCAAACTTTGTAAACAGGGGGCCAGTTCACCATCCCTCAGACTGCTGGAGGGCCGGACTATAGTTTAAAAAAAAAAAAACTATGAACAAATTCCTATGCACACCGCACATATCTTATTTTGAAGTAAAAAGAAAACACAAACAAATGGGCAAAAACACCGCATGTGGCCCGTGGGGCCGTAGTTTGAGAACGCCTGCTGTAGATCCTTAGGAGTAGGAATCACTGCAAATCCACCTCCCGCCTCTGTTCCAGCCTCTGACCCATCCGTTGGTACGGGGGTTTCATTGCTCTTACAAAGAAACCAGAGAGAAGAGTTGTCCACAGCTTGGGGATTTGGTGATTTTTTTTTGGTAATGATTTGTAATTTTCTTACTAGTTGCCAATAAAATCGAAGTCTTATGGAGAAAATATTTCCATGCATGAGGATGGCAGATGTACCCTATTCTTCCCGGAAGACAGCTATTCTCCAAGTCAGTCGGGGCATGGCATAAAAGGAGACTCTGCCAACCCTCGATATTGCTGTCGAGCTAATTGCAAGTTTTGTGTTGCCAAACGGGGTGAGAGTCAGGGTTAAAATTCTCAGGGAATGATAGAGGATTTTTTTTTTTTTATTCCTTTTGCAAATGACATAGGGAAGCAAAGGAGAAATGAGGGGGCTGGCAGGGTAGAGGAAGTTACTGATGGGGCATAGACACAGAGAGAGATGTTTATTTTGCTCTTGGTTTTTAATAACAAAGCTTCTTGCTTGCCTCTCTCCCATTAAATCCTTCTAAATAATTAACATTTTTGTTAGAGGGCTATGCAGTTTGGAGATTTCTTTGGAATATAGACTTTTGTCTTCCAGGTAAGGGGTAAGCTGTTTCAATTTCCTATGGCTACTGTAGAAATTATCCCTAATGTAACAAGTTAAAAAAAAATACAAGTTTATATTATCTTACAGTTCTGTAGTTTAGAAGTCCAACAAAAATCTCTCCGTGCTAAAATAAAGGCATCAACAGGGCTATGCTCTTAATGAAGCCTCCAGGAAAGAAAGCTTTTTTTTTTTTTGTCTTTTCCAGCTTTTCGATGTTGTCTCCATTCTTGGATCATTGCCCCTTCCTCTTCCTTCAAAGCCAACAGGATGGTATCTTCAAATCTCTCTCCGACTCTGCCTACCTCTTCTTTTCATCATCTTGTCAGCTGCAAATCCTCCTTGGCAAAACGTCTCTTTGTATGTGTTCAGATTGGTCCCTCCCACTCTATCTTTCTTCCTCAAAATCATTTTAGCTGTTTCTAGCTTTTCAGTCTTTCCATATACATGTCAGAATAACTTTGTCTATACCTACAAAACATATCGTTGAGATTTTGATGAGAATTGCATGAAATCTGCATATCAACTTGGGAAGCATTAGCTTCTTTGCTATGTCGAGTCCAATTCATCAACAAAATATATCTCTTCCTTTATTTAGACTGTTCTGATTTCTTTTATTAGCATTTTGTGTTTCTTAGCAGCAAGTCCTGCATACATTGTGTTAGATTTGTGACTAAGTATTTCATTTTTCTAATCGATTATAAATGATCTTGATTTTTTTTTTTTTTTTAGATTTTGGTGTCCATGTGTTCATTGCTAGTATGTGAAAATACAGATTTTTGTATGATTACACTACTTATCCTTGCTAAGCTCACTTGTTGGTTCTAGAGTATTTACTTTTTGGTAGACTCCTTGGTAAGGAAGGTATGTTTACTGTATGTTTACATTTTTGTCATCTGCAAATGGAGACAGTTTTATTTCTTTATTCCTTATTTCCTGATCTGTGTGCTTCTTATTTTCTTTTCATGTCTTATTGCATTGGCTAGATCTTCTACCATTATGTTGAATAACAGTGGTAAGAACAGACGTTCTTTCATTGTTTCTGATCTTAGAGAAAAAGCAGTCAGCCTTCCAACTTTAAGTACAATGTTAGCTGTAGGTACTTTGCAGGTGATAATTATTGAGGTGAGGAATTTCCTCTCTTTTCCTATTTTAAAAATTGTGAATTGGTGATGAATTTAGCCAAAATTTTATCTGCATTGATTGATATGATCATGTGATTTTTGTGTCTTAGCCTATTAATATGATGAATTACATTGATTGAGTTTTGAATATTGAACCAATCTTGCATTCCTGCAAATAAACTTCATTTGGCTATTTGTGGGGGTGAGGAGAAAATTCCCTTTTCCCTGGAAAGTTTGCTGAAAGATCAACTCACAATTAAGGCAGATTAATAAAAGAAAGAGGTTTATTTGGTGTGTGCATGGGGAGAATCACTGAGTGATTACCAGGTATCCTAATGGGATCCAGATATTTTTAAACACTCCTTTTAGGGTTGAGGGGGAGATGAAGAGTATAGGTAATTATGTTTAAGGGCAAGAAATGGTAGCCAGGGAGGATGGATAGATGGGACAGTAGACTTGTAAGTGATTCTCTTTGCAAATTAAATTAACCTTGAGAAACAGTTATAATATATAAGGTGATTTGAGCCAAGTGTTCTTGCAATCTTGATTTTCTTTCCTGCCATATAGTGAGATAACAGGGAGTGGAAGGGAAGTCAGTTGTCCTTCCGATGGGTCCATCTTGTTATGCAGATAGAGAGGAAGCTCCTTCAAACACCTGTTGATATCTAAGGGCCTTTAATTCAAAATGCTTTTTATACCAAGGAGTCATATTTTGGGGTGAAATTTCCTGAGGTCCTTCACCATGAAATCTTAACCGTCCTTTTTAAAAATGTTTTATATCTGGGTTATTTCTTTATATTTTTAATGTTTTTTTTTCAGTCACCTTTATTAAGATATAATTAATATACAATAAGACTTAACAATTTTAGCAAACACTTTGGTGAGCTTTGACAAATATATGTAGTAGTGTATGTCAATTGTAACTACAATCAGGATACGGAAGATTTTCATTATCTCAAAAAGTTCCACCATCTCCCATCTCCCTCTGTAGTGAATTCCTTGGGGAAATATTTATTAATATATTTGCTCATTTTTTAAAACTGGGTTTTTGGTCATGTTACTTATTGAGTTGTTTGAGTTCATTATAAACTAATTATTCAGACAGTCATTTATATGGAAAGATTCTATTTGCTAATATTTTGTTAAGAACTTGTGCATCTCTCTATATTCATGAGTGATATTGGTCTGGAGGTTTTTGTTTTTATTTATTTATTTATTTTATTTTAGCATATTATGGGGGTACAAGTGTCAAGGTTACTTATATTGCCCATACCCCCCTCCCTCCTTGAGTAAGAGCCTCAAGCATGTCAGGTTTTTGTTTTTAAGCATATTTCTTTACATGCTTGTTTTAGTGGTTGCTTTGGGTATTATATTCTATATACAAAACTTACCATTATCTACTGGCATTTCCATTTCGCCAGAAACCTTACTTTTATGGATGACTCTTTACTTTCTCCCATTTATAATATTATTGCCTTGACTAATTTTTTCTGTAAACATTTAGGTCCACAACAGTTTTTATAATTTTTCCTTCAACCATCAAACATAATTTAGAAAACTCAAGAGCAGAAGGAAACTCTGTTGCATTTGCCACATTTTAATTCTTTCTATTGTTTTTTTCTTTCTTCCCAGTGTTCCAAGAGCTTTTCTTTTATCACTTCCTTTGTGTTTACAGAACTTCCTTTGGCCATTCTGCCATTGGTGACAGATTTTCTTAGGTTTCTTCTGTCTGAGAAAGTCATGATTTCTCCTTTATCCATGAAAAGATATTTTCATTGGATATAAGATACCAGGTTGACAGTTCTTTTCTATCAGCACCTGACAAATAGTATGCCACCTTTTTCTGGCCTCCATGGTTTCTGATAAAAAAAAAAAATCCATGGTTTTTTAAATTGATTTTCTCTTACAGGTAGATGCCATTTCTCACAACTTTCAAGAATTTTTTTTTTTTCTTTGTGCATAGTTTCCAGAACTTTGTCAATGATGAACTTTTGGATGGATTTTTGATTTTGAATTTAGTCTTCTTTTTTTTTTTGAGACAGAATCTCGCTTTGTTGCCCAGGCTAGAGTGAGTGCCGTGGCGTCAGCCTAGCTCACAGCAACCTCAAACTCCTGGGCTCAAGCAATCCTGCTGCCTCAGCCTCCCGAGTAGCTGGGACTACAGGCATGTGCCACCATGCCCGGCTAATTTTTTCTATATATATTAGTTGGCCAATTAATTTCTTTCTATTTATAGTAGAGATGGGGTCTTGCTCTTGCTCAGGCTGGTTTCAAACTCCTGACCTCAAGCAGTCCGCCCGCCTCAGCCTTCCAGAGTGCTAGGATTACAGGCATGAGCCACCACACCCAGCCTTGATTTTAGTCTTTTTATTCTGACTTACCTTGCTTCATGTAAGTTTATGTGTTATGTCTTTTTGCCAAACTTGGGAAATTTCCAATCACTATTTCTTCAAGCATTTTATTAGCCTCACCATCTTTCTCTTCTTTTCTATGCCTGCCTCCCAGTTTCCAGTGGTGGCTAGCATGTCTTTGCTTTCCTGGGCTTGTAGATACATTACATCCATCTCTGCCTTCATGTTCATCACATGATGTGCTTCCAGTGTGTGTGTACCTCTATGTCCAAATTCCCCCTTTATAAAGACACGAGTTGTGTTGAATTAAAAGCCCTCAAAGACCTCATCTTAACTTTAATATCTGCAAAGCCTCGGTCATCTGCATACGATGTCACATTCCCAGGTACCAGTGGTTAGGATCTCAACATCTTTTGGGTTCATGCAATAGATGACACAACCCATAGCTGTGCCATTTTGGCAAAACAAAGACATTTATTTGTGAACTCTTATCTGAGCTTCCTAGGGAAGTATAAAAAATTCCCACATATTTAATGAGCTAGAACAAGGGAAATGTATTCTCTCGCAGTACTGGAGGCCATAAATGTAACATCAAGGTGCCAGCAGGGCCAGCCTATGCCAGGAGACTCTGGGGGAAGACCCTTTCTGGCATACCCTAATACCTGGTGTTTGCTGGCAACCTTTGGCATTCCTTTGTAGGGGCATCATTCCATCTCACTTGCCATCTTCACATTAATGACTTCCCTCTGTATGTCCTTGTTTCTCTCTCTCTCTCTCTTTTTTTTATAAGGACACAAGTCATTGCATTTAGGGCCCACCCTACTCTGGTATTCTTTCACCTCAAGATCCTACTTGCAAATAAGATCCCACTCACAGGTACAGGGGTTGAGGACATTAACATGTCTTTTGGAAGGACGTATTTTTCACCTACATCAGATGGATAAAGCAGGAGCCTCGTGCAAGTGGAACCAGCAGTCTTGGGTCCCCATCCGAAAGGTGGTGCCTGCAGAGAATGGCAAATGTGGAGGGAACACTGGCCACAGAGATACCTGGTAGAGGTAGGGGTCTTGTGGCCATCAGACCAGACCTAGTCACAAGCCAGTGAGTTTCCCCCTGCAAAGAATTTACCAGTTCATAAGGAGGTGTTTGCAGGCAAGAAAGAAAGGAATTCAGGTGTGCCTTATCAACATGACTTTCAAGCTGGGGAATCCTGGAGAGGAGAGAGATTGGCATTGCATATCATGTCACTTCACGGTAGAATTTCAACTCAGCTTTCTGGAACAAAAAAAATTAGAAAAGTTAAAAAAAATGTTGATGGGGAACATTCGATGAGATGTTCATGTAACGATGATGCTCTGTGGCTGGCACTTTTTTTTTATCTTGTCAGGTGTCAGTAGAAAGTTTCTGCACAGTGAGGTTGTACTGCCACCTGCCTGAGACATGTGCCAAATTCAGAAATGTTAGCCCGTAAGGCTTTGCCGTTATCTATTCTCTCTCTTTGGATAGTGTCCTTTGATGCAAAAAAAAAAAAAAAAAGTTTTTAATTTTGATGAAGTCCAATTCACCTATTTCTTTTTTCTTCTACTGCTTATATTTTTGGTGTGATATCTAAGAAACCATTGCCAAATCCAAATGTGTTCATTGGGGGCTGTCCAGAGAAACAGAACCAACAGGATAGATAGATAGGTAGATAGGTAGATAAAGGGGATATCTATTATGGGAATTGGCTGATGTGAATACAGTTTGTGATTTCTGATAACTGGTTTTCTCCCAGGCAATATTGGACACAAGTCTGTGCACTTAAGCATCATACCACACACATTTGCCTCGCAACCCCAGAGACAAGGGATGCCGGATTTGACCTCTTCCTGGAAGGCACATGCCCAGGAATCTTTCCTAGGATGGAATTCAGAATGTCATTGGTCTAATTTTCACTAAGGAGCACTGTCTTTTTCCCCAGAACTGCAGACCTGCCGTCCGTCTGGACATACCTAACAAATCACAGATCGGAGATTTACTCTGTTTGTTGTAGGGTGAGATCCTTCAACGCCAGTGATTTGTTTTATATATCAGTTCATAATACATAGCTGTAAAATTCTTCTTTGACATTAAAAAACTATGTTTTACAAAGTGTAGACTGAATGTTTGTGTCCTCTCCACATAAATACATTGGAACCGTCACCCCCGAGGGGATGGTGTTAGCAGGTGGTGGCTTTGGGAGGTGTTGAGGTCCTGAGGGTGGAGCCTCACGGATGGGATCGGGGTCCTTATAATAAAAGGGCCCCCAGAGAGCTCCCTCGCCCCTTCCACCACGTGAGGACACGGCGAGAAGGTGCCGTCTGTGAACCAGGAGGGGAGTCCCCGCCAGACACAGCCCCTGCCACGCCGGGATCTCGCACTTCCAGCCTCCAGAGCTGCAAGCAATACATGCCTGCTGTTTACATGCCTCTCACTCTATGGTGTTTTGTTATAGCAGCTCAAACTGACTAACACACCTACGAACTTCCTTGCCCCCCAAATTAAGCTGATCATAAGCACTTTGACTTGTTTGCATTTTATAGTATGCATTGATGCCATTTTCCTGATTTTGTAAATCACACGGAGCTAATGTAAGCAAGTTATCTACCCATATCCGTGAAAGGTTAGCAAACATATTTGGTAGATGCAGACAGTAAATATTTTCAGTATTGCAGGCCGTGCAGTTGCAAAGACTAAATTCAAGTTTCAGCACGAAAACAACCAAGACACTAGGGAATTGAAGAGATGCAGCCGTGTTTGAATAAAACTTTATTGACACCGGCAGCCCATGAGTGGGACGCAGTTTGCTGGCTCCTGGTGTGTATTGTAGAATTTTAGAACAGTGTTATTCATCATAAGATCAGAAAGTATTTTTGTGCATTTCCACTGTCTACTGTATGTTGCACAACCTCCCAGACTGGCCCTCGGCAGCTGGCAGGGTAGAAGCTGTGAGCTCCGGCAGGTCTGGGGCTCTGGTTCCAAGGTGCAGAGGTGTCACTGCAGCATTTTCTCCAGGTCTTAACCTGGTTGTTTTGCAAATGAGAGTCGTGGGTGCTAGTGGGCACCGTTCGCGGGTCCCAGCCCCCGTAGGTCAAGCAGGGCACCACCATGTACGTGGAAAGGGCGGGCGGTTCACCACCATGCACTGGTGTGTGGATCCCAGTTCAGCCACATTCAGCTAACTTGGTGCTGTGCAGCCTTCACGTCTACCTAGTTCCAAATGGTTTCATCCTCCCAAAAGGAGAGCTCATGCTCACACCCTCCAATTCCCCTCCCCAGACTCTGGCAAACACTACTCTGCTGTCTGTCTCTGTGGATTCTCTCATTCGGGATATGTCATACAAATGGAATCCTACAGTGTGTGACGTTTTGTGTCTGGCAAGGGTGTGTGTTTTTAAAACTCAGCAGGTGGTCCTATGATGTCATCCGGTTGAGATTCACTGGTTCCAGGAGATGATGGCCCAGGGAAAGTCTGATTTTTTTTTTTTTTGGTAGATTTGGGGTCTCACTATGTTGCCCAGGCTGGTGTTGAGCTCCTGGCCTCAAGTGATCCTCCCAAGGTGCTGGGATGACAGGTGTGAGCCACCGTGCCTGGCCACACAGAAGGTATTTTAGGAGCTTGGGTGTTTGAAGATTTAGAGAAATGCTGGTGTCCTGTGAGGGCCGCTGTTCCTGAGAGAATCCATCGAAGACATTGTATGAAAGCGTTCTCCCCGGCAAACACGGTGTTAGGTGGCTGTCGTGCTTGGCCATCGGTGAGGAACGAGAACACGTACTCAGGGTCATGTGATGCATCCGAGGGTGAGATGGGGTCTGGCACTGACCCGGAGGCTACAGAGAGGAGGTGCAGTCAGAGATAAATATTAGACAAGAAATGGAAAAACACACATCTCTTGCTTTACCTGGACATCCACAAACAGCTTTGTTTCTACAGGCGTCTGGCTCGAGGCTGTTGCAAATTTGCTTGGGATTTTTAGCTGCCAGTAACTCAGTTGGATTTTTGGGAGGATATCTTTGACGGCATTGATCTCTGTGGGAGAAGCAGGAGAGGGAGAGAGATTCTGAGGCCGTGAGAAGGCAAGCCCTGTGTGGGAATAGCATCCAACATACGGTAGTAGCAGGTGTTGTATGTTTTTTTTTTTTAATTGAAAAAAATTTTTGGCCGGGCGCGGTGGCTCACACCTGTAATCCTAGCACTCTGGGAGGCTGAGGCGGGTGGATTACTCGAGGCCAGGAGTTCGAAACCAGCCTGAGCCAGAGCAAGACCCCGTCTCTACTAGAAATAGAAAGAAATTAATTGGCCAACTAATACATATAGAAAAAATGAGCCGGGCGTGGTGGCGCATGCCTGTAGTCCCAGCCACTCGGGAGGCTGAGGCAGGAGGACCGCTTGAGCCCAGGAGTTTGAGGTTGCTGTGAGCTAGGCTGACGCCACGGCACTCACTCTAGCCTGGGCAACAAAGCGAGACTCTGTCTCAAAAAAAAAAAAAATTTTTTTTTTTTAATTTCAGAGTGTTATGAGGATACAAATGCTTTGATTACATAAATTGCCTTTGCACTACCCGAGTTAGAGCTACAAGCGTGTCCCTCCCCCAGAAAGGTGTGACTATACCCATCCCCTCCTCCACCCTCCCACCTGCCTGACACCCAATGAGCGTTATTACTATACGTGCACGTGAGTGTTGATGGATTAGTTCCAATTTGGTGGTGAGTCCGTGTGGTGCTTGTTTTCCCATTCTTGGGATGCTTTACTTAGAAGAACGGGCTCCAGCTCCATCCAGGATAACACAAGAGGAGCTAGGGTCACCCCAGGGACTACCCCTAAAGAACGTAGAATAGGGTGGGCTGGATGCACAGGGATACCTGAAGGCGGGTGCTTTCGCTTTGTATCTGAGAAGTTACATGAAATCACAAGAAAGACATTTTTTTCTGCTGTGCTGAAACCGGATCACTGTGTGTTTTGTTTTAGAGTCTCTCTGGGCTCTGAGATTACGTGTAGGCAAATGTCTAAATCACCTTCCATAATATTCCTTCCCAGATAAGCTGTAATTTGAACTCAGTTTCTCCCCGTGGGGGCCTTTCACTGGGTCTCCTGGTCCAGAGAGGAGCCCACTGCCCCAGAAACAGCAGTGGACTCAGTGCCATTCGAGGTCGGGGTTTCCTGCCTTCCTCTCCCAAGATTTAATCACAGCCAAGACAAAAGCTTTCCTTTTCTCTGTGATTTTTTTTTTTTCCTAGTTCTTTGCGGGGTATCGTTGCTCTTAGCCATGTGTTACCTAACCTGTGCATTTGCGTTTATGCCTCACCGCACAGTGCAGGCTGGGTTTTGCAACCCTCAGCCCTGCCTGGCACAGGCATCAAAACATAACCACGTAGTTGCTTTTAGGACAAAGCACACTCCCCGAGGAGAAAGGTCTGTTTGCAACGATAGAAGAGCACTCATTTCCTGCCTTTAGTCTCCTCCCTCTCTCTCTCTCTCTTTCTCTCTCTTTCTCACACACACACACCAGCCTTTCTTTCATTCTTACTCGCGGAAAAATTCGCTTTAACCTATGTGTCCAGTGGAACCCTGTTAAGTAAGTTTTAACCCATCCTGACTCTCAAGTCTTGAAGGAAAAGTATTTCTGGCTTCCCCTAAAGCTGGAACCGGCTCGTTCACTATACTAGAATAGTCATGTAGGCAGTTTTATGTTTGCTTCTTTTTTACTTTTCATTTATTTATTTATTTTGTAGAGATGGGGGTCTCACTACGTTGCCCCGGCTAATGTCAAACTCCTGTTCTCATGGACACGCTTGAAGCTCTGACTCGGGTGGGGCCAAGGCAATATACATAACCTCAACATTTGTACCCCCGTAATATGCTGAAATAAAAAAAAATTTTAAAAGCAGTAACATAAATAAAACTGGTAAAAAAAAAACCAAAAAATGATAGCCTTCTGCCTTGGCCTCCCAAAGCACTGGGATTACAGGCATAAGCCACCGCACCCAGCCTATATACACTTTTAAGTAGAATTTTTTATTGTAAGAAATAAGAAAGCTAGTTGATTTCCTCTAAACTGTCATTTATGGTCTAAAATTTCTTTTTTTTTTAAATGCAAATGTATGCGGTACAAGTTTAATTGTGTTACATGCGTAGATTGTGTCGTGGTGACGTCAGAGTTTTAGGGTGCTTGTCACCCGAATACTCATTGCACCTGTTCACTAGTTTCCCATCATCCACCTCCTCCCACCCCCCTAATTTCAAAGCCACCGTTGTCTGTCATTCCACGCTCCCTGTCTCTTTTCGCACCTACTTATTGTCACGTCAGCATAACTTGCGTGTTATTTATGGCAAATGCATATGTGAGTATATAGGAACATGATCATCACAGGGTCCTAGCAAAAGGCTCCTTTTATGTAATTTTTATTGGAATCATTTTTCCTGTGGAATTCTTATACGTGCATTGTTTCATACTCTTACTTAAAGCACCTCTTCCCACCAACCACGGCCCAGGCATCACTCGCATAATAAGACTTTAATACACGGGGAAATTAAGTGAGGACGAGGTCCCGTGAGCAAAGCATTTCTTGACGAATGTCTAACCCAGTCTTGCATGGAACGTTGTCATGATGTTTCTACCCACAAATGCAGCTAGGGACATCCGCCGTCTGGAGAGAAATGCGTTGCGTCTTTACGATGCGTTGCTTACAAGACGCGTTTTAGACCGGAAGTTGGAAACTGCAGTATGATATCTGCTGTCGGATTTGAAATGCTGAAATCCACCTTGTATCATATATAATTCTTTTGTCTCTGCCTGCCTTTGAAGCTCACCTGTACCTCCCAGTTAAGTAATTTTTTTTAAATTACCTTGGTAGAAAGCATATCCGATTTTATTTTAATTCCTTTATCTATATGCATGTTGAATACCACTTGGAAGGTTGAGAGGAAGGATACACCTCCTAAATAACAATGTAGCAGCTGTCGCTCAAGGTTATGTCTAAATATAAAAAATAATTGATAGACCCTGGTGTCCAGCCTTGGTACTTAATAAGTAGTTAATTATAATAATGACTACAGCAACTTAGGACGGTGACAGGAGCTTGGAACCATAGGACCAGTGTCTGCAAATGTAGAAGCTAGGAGATCAACTTGCTGCAAGTAAGTAAAATATGTTAAGTTTGCTATCGTGTGCTTTTATCAATGGGATGGAGAGTGAGTAGTTGAGAATTAGGTTTATGAAGTCAGGTTTTTTTTTTTTTTTGCATTGTTTTTTGAATTTTATATAAATGGGGGTCATATAATATATACTCTTTTGTCTGGCTTTTTTTCACTGTTTTCTTTCTTTCTTTTTTTTAAATCGAGCTTCTGACGGTGAGACGGTTGTGTTTTCTTTCACTTTTAAGATGTAGGAATGTTGTGCTCGCGCCAATGGTTTATTCTTTACTTTTGACGATGTGCCTTCCATTGGATTCCGGCTGCCAAGAGGTTGGTTTTCCCTTCAGCTGTGAGTGGGCACTTTGGGTCTCAAACCACAGTTTCTGCAGTGACTTCCATGGTAGCACTCTGTGGCTTTCCTGTCTGAGACTACGCTTGTTTCAGGAAGAGAGCACAGCATGCGTCTCAAAGATCGGAGTGGTGGGTGGCTTGGTGGTGGAATTACAACGTCCGTCCAAGTGAGTCTGCAAACCCAGAGGCTTGTCTTTTGTTTCTTTCTTTTTGAGAGGGAATCTGTCACGATTTCTGAATGGGGTTATGCAACTTGTACCATTGCAATGAATAAATGATTATCGTATTTTCTCCCCTTTCAAAAAGAAAATCCAGAGTCGACTTGCATTGTGTAGCATAACAATTTTGCCACTTTAGAGACCAGACTTTCTTATGCTAAATTTACTTCATAGTAGGTATATTTTATTTTATTTTTTTATGGATAGTGTCTTTCTTAGGAATGAAATAGTAGTGGCTCAGTGGGATCTATCCCGTGTAATGTAGAATCTAATAGTTAGGAGGGGAAACGTGGTTTTTTTTTTTAAAAAAAAAAATAGATGTATTTAAATTTTTTTATACTACTGAGTATTCTCCTTTATATTACATTTATAATAACATTCCAAGAATTATTGAGTATCAGGCCATTTGAGGGAAAGTTGGGAATTTATGTAAATCTCTTTAGAGATTTTTCACTTGTCGTTAAGGAACCGTATAAGAAAGAGATAATCCCATGTACTAAATTTCTTCCAGTTTGGTGAATTAGTAAACGAAAGCAGGTGAGGAACTGCTAACTTTTAGTTACTAAAATATTTAAATTAAAAAAAAAAAAGAATACCATCACCCAGCTCACGTCCTAAATCAACAACTTTTTGAGTGGGAAAGTCAGAATCGTGAAGAGTCATTAGTACACGGCATTTAGTATCAAACCGAGGAGACAATTTCCCATTATTCTAGTCCTTCTCTTTATGGATCGCTGGGAATCTCCCTTGCGTTAGCGGCATTTAGGGGCATGCTCGGCAGGTTTCTGTGCTGAGCACTCAGGCAAGAAAAGAAGAAGGGGTTCGGATGCAGAGCGTGATCACTGGGGTTTTCTCCACGGTAAGGCGTGAACGGCTGAACCCCGGCAGACTTTGCCTGGGCGGTCATTACGTCTCAGACTTCCTTGTCTCAACTCTGTCACCACCGAGATGACTTCCGGGCCACAGGCTTGCCGGAAATTCGCTGTGGGTTTTTCGCAGGGCAGGAGCTTGTCCAGGTGTGTAGGCAAAACCAAGACAAGAGCTTAAATCTCATCTGAAGGCCACACGCGCGTTTGAGAGCAGTTTGGGTGGCTGGAATAGTCTAGTTTATGAATGGCGATAGCAACGTTTTGATTAATGCAGAGGCTGCCTTTGAGATTATTAGCCGACCTTAAGCAACGCCCTGTATTCCTATATCCAGGCAGACACGAAGCTGGCGTTATCATCGACCTTCCTCTTTGATACACGGCAAAGATTAAGGAGGTAGCACAGGCTATTTCCCCAGATGAAAGGTTCTGTAAAAGTAATTGGTGTTTGGGTTTCGCCTGTGGGTGGGAAATGCCTTATAGATTTATAGAGATTTGCCATCAAAGCCACCTGGGAGATTCACGAGTGCATCTTCCTTCATGTTCTTGTTTGTTTACGTTGCACTTTTATTAACACATTTCTAAATTGACATGCCATAGGGGCATATATTTTGCAGATACGCATGAATCTGGATGTGTGTGAGCATTAAGTAAAATACACCGTATAGTATACATCCTACTTTACAGAGAAAATACATCATATTGTGTACATTTCCAGACAAACTTATTATAAAAAAAAATATTTTGGGGGATACAGTCTCACTGTGTTGCACATCTCTTTCGTGTTACCTACAAGGTATCCTAACAGACTCTAGTCCAGACTTTTTAGCCTGTGACACCCTATAAAAATTTCCCAGCTCAGTTTTCCAGTGCAACGACGTATACTTTGGTGACGTCCATCATCCGATTCTGCCATACCGCTACTTTTTCGCCCACCATTTATATTTCCCATTTTTAAGTTGGGGGCTTGTCCGTTTCATGTTCATCTGTTCTTTTTTTTTTTTTTTTTTTTTTTTAAGACAGAGTCTCGCTTTGTTGCCCAGGCTAGAGCGAGTGCCGTGGCGTCAGCCTCGCTCACAGCAACCTCAAACTCCTGGGCTCAAGCGATCCTCCTGCCTCAGCCTCCTCCCGAGTAGCTGGGACTACAGGCATGCACCACCATGCCCGGCTGATTTTTTTCTATATATATCTTAGTTGGCCAATCAATTTTTTTCTATTTATAGTAGAAACGGGGGTCTCACTCTTGCTCAGGCTGGTTTCGAACTCCTGACCTCGAACGATCCACCCGCCTCGGCCTCCCAGAGTGCTAGGATTGCAGGCGTGAGCCACCGCGCCCGGCCTGTTCAACTGTTCTTGCCGTATCGATGCCTGCTTTTGTTCTGTAGAACTTGCGTGCATGTCTGCTCGAGCCGCCGTAACTAAGAATCGCAAACCGGGCGGCTCACGCAGCAGAAATGTATTTTCTCATAATTCCAGAGGCTGGAAGTCCCAGATCCAGGTGTCTCAGGGCTGCTTCCTCCTGAGTCCTCTCTCCTGGGCCTGTAGATGCCATCTCCTCCCTGCGTCCTCACGGGATCGTCCCTCTGTGCCTGTCTGGGTCCTCATCTCCTCTGCTCATAAGGACACCGGTCGGATTAAATGAACATCCTTGGATGCTTCCGGGCTTGGCAATGTTTGCTGTCCCACCTGCGTCCCGTCTTTTACAGACTACGATCCTGTCTTTGCCTCCAGAGATCTCTGCCTGGCCCTCATAGCACGGCTGCGCTCTAGTGAAGCACCTGCTTACCTTTCCCATTAAGTCTATGCTCCTGGCACAGCCCGGGATCAAGGCCGCCATTCTGAAATTGAACCCTGGAATTGGGGTTTATGATGTTCCGCCTTTCTTCTCTTCTTTTTCCTCGCTGCCATGTTTTCTTGTGGTTTTCCTCTCCACCGAAGAGTCTCACCCAGGTTGATGACGTGTAGGCTGTGCTCAGTGCCCTGTGTCTGGTCGTCTAAACGCCCTTGTCACATGTCTGTTCTTCCCAGATACCCTCCAGCTTGACCTTTCTACATTGGAAAGGGTCCAATATCTTCTACTTCTCTGCAGGCTTGCATGGTTGGATGACTTTTGCTATATGTCTGCATCCTTGGGAGTTAATCTCCAAAGATGAAAACACTGAAACCTGGAACAGATAGGGACAGTATTCTGAGGCACGGGGACTTCCATTAACTCTTAAAAGTAATGTTTGGGGCCGGGCGCGGTGGCTCACGCCTGTCATCCCAGCACTCTGGGAGGCCGAGGCGGGAGGATCGCTCAAGGTCAGGAGTTAGAAACCAGCCTGAGCAAGAGCAAGACCCCGTCTCTACTGTAAATAGAAAGAAATGAATTGGCCAACTAAAAAAATATATAGAGAAAAATTAGCCGGGCATGGTGGCACATGCCTGTAGTCCCAGCTACCTGGGAGGCTGAGGCAGCAGGATCGCTTGAGCCCAGGAGTTTGAGGTTGCTGTGAGCTAGGCTGACGCCACGGCACTCTAGCCTGGGCAACAGAGTGAGATTCTGTCTCAAAAATAATAATAATAATATATATATAAATAATAATAATAAAGTAATGTCTATTTCTTCTGTTTAATAAAAAAAGCTTTTGTTCCTTGCCAGCGAGGGAGAACATGGCAACTGTGTTAAAGACCATCAACAGTGATTCCTACCGATATTGTATTGGAGAGATATTTATTGCAAAGATAATTATTAAAGGAAGGTGGAAATGGCTACGTGTGGTGAATCAAAAAAGCAATGTTCACAACCCAGCAGTGTTTGTGGCCTCTCTCTCACCTGGTTCTTGGGAAGCTCTAGGTTTCCTTGGTGTGCATGTAATAGAATGCCACAGGACACCTTAGGCAGTGCAGTTAAAGAGATGAAACAGAGTCTGATTGCTTTTATTCTATTTTAGAATGTCGGACCGTGATCAGATGTAAGGCAGAGGCTGTGGAGTTGTGGGGCAGAGAAAGTGGACCCCCACTCACAGGTTAGGGTGTGGGCTTCAGCTGGTACCCCCAGACACCCGGGAGTACCAGCCTCGAGAGACAGCACGTTGGATAGTCCTGCTGCACGGATGAAGATGGAGCAGTGGCCTTGGGGACTGGCTTGTGTGCAAACACACACACACACACACGTGCACACACACACACACACAGAGGCAACTGAGAGGCAGAAGCCTCATTCCGAACCCCAGCTCTTCAGCTTACCAGCCTTGTGAAGAAGGTCTCTTAAACTCTACCATCTCCGACTGCTCCTACCAGGAAACGGAAGCGTCACCGGGAACACTTTGACACAAGCAGGCTGGGCTGTTTTGAGGGTCCAATGGGAGCAGGAGTGTGCAAATGCCTGAGGAGCTGCAAAGCTCTATAAACGGCTCTACGGTGTTATTAAACTTTATGATACACCCCAATGTCTCCTGGGGTGGCTCCTCGGGCTGTGAAACCTCATCGACTTGGGGTAATTTGAGGTTCCTAGGCAGGGGAGGGGCAGACTGTACCACTCTTTGGAGACTATCATTAAAAAAATCATAATTATAGCTGCTAAACGTGTCCTCCTGGGCTACGTGCATGCTGTTTATTGGTCTGCATTTTAAGTTGGTTTCCTGTGCTCTTTAGGATTTGTGTGTGTCCTTTAGGAAAAGCACAGGATGAATTTTTTATTTTTATTTTTATTATTTTTGAGACACAGTCTCACTCTGTCGCCCTGGTTAGAGTGCAGTGGCGTCATCATAGCTCACTGTAACCTCAAACTCCTGGGCTCAAGCGGTCCTCCTGCCTCAGCCTCCCAAGCAGCCGAGACTACAGGAATGCACCATCATGCCCAGCAAATTTTTTTTTTTTCTATTTCTAGTAGAGACGGGGTCTCGCTCTTGCTCAGGCTGGCCTGAAACTCCTGACCTCAAGCGATCCTCCTGCCTCGGCCTCCCCAGAGTGCTAGGATTGCAGGCGGGAGCCATGGCGCCCAGCCAGGATGAAATATTTTTAAAAAACCAAAATGTTTTCTAGCAACATGCCACACAAAAGTAGGTCTCATACACAACGTTATTGAATATGTGCCCATTCGTTGATTCCTTATTCATTTTACTGACTCCAGAATGCCGGGTTTCTGTCATTGGGTCCACACAGATTTCCGTTGGGACGGTGTCGTTAGGACTACCCTAAGCTGGCTAGATCATGCATACGATTTTCTTATACTCGCTGAGCGGATTTGGCTGTTTTCAGCGAGGCGACACAAGATCAGGAAAATGGGCTCCACGTGTACTCGCCATCAAATTGGTACTGACTGATTAACACTACGGTGCTCAAAGGGTGGTGGTGTTCACCAGGGATTCGGGGGCAGGTGGTAGACCCACATCTTGGGATGTGGAGAGCATTGTGGAGGGGAAGGGCATACCTCCAACCTTTCCTAGGGAGAGGCAAAGATATAAAATGTAACCAAAATGTCAAAACGAAACAAAACACCACCACCACCACAACAAAGAAAAACGTTTATCGGGAGTCGGGCAGGTGGGAGGGGGAGGAGGGGATGGGTGTATACTTATGTAATGAGTGTGATGTGTACCACCTGGAGGATGGACATGCTTGAAGCTCTGACTTGGAGGGGGGTGTGGTGGGGGGTGGCAAGGGGAATATATGTAACCTTAACAATATTTGTACCCTAATAATATGATGAAATAAAAAGGAAAAAAAAACCCCAATTATCAGCCAATACATTCTTCCTAATCATATGACTATAAAGCAATGGAATAGGAAAAAAAAATTTTTTTGGCTTTTTTTTTTTTTTTTTTTTTTCCAGTTAGGTATAAAGAATTTACTGTGTCACCATGAAAGTGTCTAGCTAACACCTTGGACCATTAACTGTCTAGCTACGAGAAAAAGAGTTGCTTTGCCGGTGGTCTGAGTTTACTTTTCTCTTCCCCAGGTAACAAGACAAGAAGACATGAAACGGCCATTCTATGACTGGTGAGTGGGCGCATTCATCAATACGCATTCTTCGCTATTTCTAGAGAGAAGGGTCCCTTCTTGGTTAACATTTTCCCTATCCCAGGTGGCTTTGGTTTTGCATAATGTACCCGAGAAATACGTCTTAACCTTTTGCACTCAGATGTCGAATGCAATGTACTCTTGGAATGTATCAATAATTTGAAAGACAAAAAAAATCCAAATAAATAAGTTTGTATGAAAAGAAACTCCAGTTTTTTTATTCTACTGCCATGCTTTGTAAAATCTAGGGTATTTAAAAAATTAAATCCCGAGTAGAATAAAGGAATTGAGAAAAAAGTAAGCGAGTGCAAAGGGTTAAGAATGTCCTCTGTGAAAGTGGATTATCAACCATTACTTGTATCTTACGAAAGTGTTGTTTTTTAATTTTTCAAATTTCAGAATATTACTGGGGTACAAATGTTTAGGTTACTTATATTGCTTTTGCCCCTCTGCTTTCTATATTTCAAAACTATAGTTAAACTCAGGCGGGTTTGTGATTTTCATACCATCTTTGTGGGTCAGTGTTTTCATTATTTTGTAATAGCCCGGACATTCTGTATTAGCGATTTTCGCTTGAAATTTTCACGCGGCTGATGTTATTATTGCTACAACAAGTTTTTTTTGTTTTTTGTGTTTTTACTGCTACTCTTTGCCTGGTGTCGGTGTTTACATCTTTTTGAGTTTCAGATTTTATTTGTGTTTCGGTTTTACATGTGTCCTTTAGAAAAAGCACATGATGCATTTTTTTTGAAAAAAGAATTAGTATGAGATTCTTTTTACTTTCATAGGCAGAGAAGCCACCTACAGTTGTTATAAATGTTAACATAGTTGATCTTATTTCTGCTGTTTTGCACGCTGTTTAGCATTTTTTTAAATTTCAGAATATTACGGGGGTAACAATGTTTTATATATATATATATATATATATGTTACATATAGTGCCTTTGCCTCACTGTGCTCTTTAATTATTCCGAGGTCTCTTTCGGTTTTCTTTTCCTTCTTCCTACCATTTATGGGCTATACTGTGGTTTCTCTACTTCCTTCCTCATCCTCCTCCCTCAAATGTTCTGGAAACTACATCTCATGCTTCCCTTCATCATCGTAACGTGGTTATTAACCTACTGAAATATGTCGGTTCATCAGCCACCCTGTCCTGCCCTCAAAGAACACAAACACTGGGGAACATTTTAACACCACAATCTTGCTTCTCTCTCTCTCTCTCATTCTCCCATATAATCATTGCTCAGGCAATTGCTTATCCCTTCCTAAAATAATTATTATATTATTATTATCGTTTTTATCTTTGTTTTCTTTCAATGTCTTTTCTTATGTCTACCCTTTCTTTCTGGGGCAGCTTTGTCTTTTTCTGAAAATATTCCTCAGTAATTCTTCCATCGAGATTCTTTGAGTTTCTGGGTATCCCCAGATGCCTATAATCCCTTCTCACTCTTCAGTAAGGTCGTGGAAGGGTGTAGCATTCTAAGTTCCCAGTGACTGTTCTCTCAGCACTCTGGAAACAGTGGTACAAAAGCAAATTATGTAACCAAAATGTGTGTACCCCTGTAAAATTCTGAAATTAAAAAGAAACCCCCAAATAAGTATCAGCGAAATGGCCAATTTAAAAAATTTTTGTAGAGTTGGGGTCTCACTCTTTTGCCCAGGCTGGTCTCGAACTCCTGACCTCAAGTGATCCTCCCGCCTCGGCCTCCAAGAGTGCCGGGATTACAGGCATGAGCCACCACCGCACCTGGCCTCAGGTTACTCTCTAATCTAGCTGAATGTTTATCCAATATAATAAGGTTATCATTTAATGGCAAGGATTATGTTTTTTATGTCCAAAAGTCTTATTTTGTTAGTTTAATAAAAAGAAAAGTGTCCTCTTCTCATTTGGAAATGTCTTGTTCTTACTGCCCAGACTTAATTTCTTGATCCTTTGGTTAGAACCTCCTTAGCATGGGTACATGAACGAAGGTCTCAGGAAAATTATTAATAATCATCTCATGGTTTCATTTGCCCACTTGATACCTATCATCCATCTACCTAATACATCTCTCCATCTAACCCCCCTACCCATTCTCATCTACCCATCATCTATGTATCTCTCTTTCATCATTTATTATCTGCCCATACTCCATCATATCTATGTTCTATCTACTCCTGGAAACATTTCGCCCTGTTAATTTTGTTTGTCTTTCTTTGCAAGCTCATCTCACGCACATGCTCATTTTTGTGGTATTTTGAGTCAGGTTTCCTCCCCAAGACTCCCCCAGATTTATCGATTCGCTAGGAGGACTCACAGGTCTCCACTAGGAGTTGAGCTCAAAGCCACGATTTATGGAAGCTAAATGATGAAAAAAGAATCTTTAAAGGGGAAAGGCAGCATGCCATAAGTTAGGAGACCACACACAACCTTCTGAGAGTCCCCTCGGTGGAGTGAGAGAGGATGCATTTGTTTCCCCCAGCGACAGGTTCTGACGACACATGTGGAATGTTGTCTACCAGGAAAGCTCCTTGGAGATTCAGCACCGAGGCTGAATAAATTTGTGGGCTGGTCACTTAGACACCTGCCGCCTGGTGCTTACCAAAGCTCCGAGCTCCCGGAAGGAAACCGAGTGTTCAGCATAAGCCACCGTGTCTGCAGAAACAGTTTGGGTGCAATTGCACCCTTTCGTTCCCTTAGAGAATGCAAGACCCCTGCCACATCCCAAGTCCCCAGATTCTAGCCCAGGGCTCCTCAAACCTTTTTTAAACAGGGGGACCAGTTCACTGTCCCTCAGACCATGGGAGGGTGTGCACTGTGGGCCCAGGACAAGTTGGCTGCTAAGCAGGACAGGCAGCGATGGCAAAAACACCCGGTGGGCCAGATAAACATGTGAGGCGGCCCGCATGTGGCCCTCGGGCCATAGTTCGAGGACGCCTGTATCTAGCCTGTGGTCAAGCTTGCAAGCTGGCCTTTCTGAACGGGTGTGGCCTCAGGCCAGCCAAGCTAATTTTTTTCCTGATACAGGTGTGTTGTGCAAATGACCCTGTGAAATAGAGTCTCTCTGGCTGTCACCTTGCTCTCACACAATGCATGGGTTTAAACTCGCTTTATGCAAATTCCCAGCTTGCAGGTTCTGTGAGGCTGGGATGGAAGGTCCAACTTCATAGCCAGGTGCTTGGACAGCACCAGATATTTGGGTACGGCTTTCTCATGAGTTTTCTTCCTCTGCCACGGTTTTGGGTGGATGCCTGCCTCTCTTCTTTGCCTCCAGGAGAGTGTCGGTCTTGACGGGGCTTAGCTTTTTAATCTCCACAGCAAGGAGAAGCCACTGGACTTCTTTAGGGAGTCCTGTATCTGTGTATTTACTGGGTCTCTCTGCTTGGGGCTGTATTTTGCAGGGGGCAGGGGAGAAAGTGGAAACGGTCTGGTCAACCAAGAAGGTTTTGACATATCCAAGTGAGACATGCAGTGAGTCTCTTGGGCTACAGAAATGGGAGAAAAGACGAACAGATGTAAAATTATGATACCATATTTGAGGTAGAATTAGCAGGACTTGCAATCGATTGAATGGAGTTTGGAGTCGAGGAACCGATCTCATTGAAGGAATGTTGGTCTTCAGTTTGTAGTGATATGGATTTTTTTTTTTTTTACAATCTAAAATTTAGTACAATTTAAAAAATATTAAAATTTTTTAGTTTTTTGGGGTTTTTCTTTTCTATCTTTTTTTGGCAGGGGGGAGTTGAGTTTCCTGCACCTGATTTGTTCCTTATGTGTACATATTTTCCTGATGAAGGAAAGAAGGAATGACTTTTCATGCACTCATGGGATACTTGCATTCCCTGGGCTCAGATCCAAAAAGTTTACTGAAGACTCTTTTATCACTTTCCCCTCCATGTGGCTTAGAGCAAAATGATGAGGTTATAAAATGTATTAAAAAGTACAACTGAGCATGAAAAAATATATATCAAATCTGACTAGCTCTGAGCCTCTGATTTCCAATTTTGTTTACATTTTTATGCCATAAAATCAAGTATGTCAGCCTTACCCTCAACTTCAACCTCTGTTATCATTTTTAAGGGTCTGACATCACTAAAACAGTCTGAAAAGATGTTAAAAGAATTAAGTGTCAGCATGCTTGCAAAGTTAATTGGTAAAATATGATACTGTATCAATGAGTAATATTAATTTAAAAAAATAATTCTGGTTTCTGAGTAAGACAATGCAGATATGTTGTACAGTGGGAATTGATAAGGAGTACCATTATTTTATATTTTTTTATTTCAGAATATTATGGGGGTACAAGTGTTTTGGTTATATAAATTGCTTTTGTACCATTTGAGCCAAAGTTATAAGTGGGCCCATCCCCCAGAGAGTGTGCACTGTACCTGTTAGGTGTTACCCATCCCCTCCTCCCCCTCCCACCTGCTTGATTTCCGATGAATGTTATTTCCATATGTGCACATGAGTGTTGATCTATTAGTAGCAATTTGCTGGTGAGTCCATGTGGTGCTTGTTTTTCCATTGTTGGGATACTTCGCTTAGAAGAACGGGCCCCAGCTCCATCCAGGATAAAACAAGAGGTGCTAGATCACCGTTGTTTTTTTGTGGCTGAGTAGACCTCCATGGTGTACATAGACCACATTTTATTAATCCACTCATGCATGGATGGGCACTTGGGTTGTTTCCACATCTCTGCAATTGTGAATTGTGCTGCTGTAAACATTCGAGTGCAGGTGTCATTTTTATAGCATGTCTTTTTTTTCCTTTGGGTAGATGCCCAGTAGTGGGATTGCTGGATCCAATGGTAGTTCTACTTGTATGTCTTTGAGGTATCTCCATACTCCTTACCACAGAGCTTGTACTAGTATAGTTTCATTATTTTCTACTTTAAGCGGCCTAAAATGCAAACGTTAATTGATAGTGTCTGTTAATTTGTTTCTTTTTGTTTTTCCCCCCCAAACACTTCTAGGACCTGCCAGCTGTGGCTGACCCTGTGCTGCTTGCTTGGGGGTGTCCATGGGGCGTTCGTGACGAGAAACTCCAGACCCAACATTGTCCTGCTGATGGCAGATGACCTGGGGGTGGGCGATTTGTGTTGCTATGGCAACAACACAGTGAGGTAAACGCCGCCCGGGGCTGGCCCTGCCTGTGTGTCTGTGTGTGTGTGTGGGGGGGTGTCACTGAAGCCACAGTGACCTCTACAATGACCCCTTCTTTGTCATTGTAGAGGATGTTTTGCAGAGAGGAGCCCCTTCGTCTGACATTAGTTGTCACGGGGACTAGCACAGGGCATGCAGGGAAATTGCAAAACCGGGAGGCCAGCCAGCATCTCGCAGTCCTGGGTCTCCAGAAAACCGTTGTCGATTTTTATTGTGGTGGCAAAATCCACACATCATAAAACTCACCCTTCTAACCATTTTAAAGTGAGCAATGCAGTAGCATTGAGTACAGTCACGAATGCTTCAAAACCATCACCTCTGTCTAATTCCTGGGCTTTTTCATCCCTGCAAAGGCAGATTCCGCACCTATTAACCACTCACTTTCCATGTCTCCTCCTGTCCCCAAGCCCCTGGTCACCACTGATTTACTTTCTGTCTCTATGGATCTGCTTATCCTTGAAGTTTCATATAGAGAGAATTACATCATGTATTCATTGTCTTGGGCTGCCATAACAGAGTCCCACAGACTGGGCGGCTTGAGCAACAAAAATTTATTCTCTCAACGTCCTGGAGGCTGGAAGTCCCAGATCCAGGTGTCTCAGGGCTGGTTCCTCCTGAGTCCTCTCTCCTGGGCCTGTAGACGCCGTTTCCTTCCTGTGTCCTCACGGGGTCGTCCCTCTGTGCGTGTCTGTGTCCTCATCTCCTTGCTTATAGGAACACAGGTCCTGTTGGATCAGGGCCCACCCGGTGACCTCGGTTTACCTTAATTGACCTCTTTAAAGGGCCATCTCCAAACACAGTCACAGTCTGAGGTCCTGGGGTCAGGGCTTCAATATGTGGATTTGGGAGGACACAGTTCAGCCCATGAGCTATATAGCATGTGGTCTTTTGTACCTGGCTTCTTTCCCTGAGCATAAAGTTTTTAAGCTTCATCCAGGTTGTAGCAGGCATCAGAGCCTCCTTCCTTTCTACGGCTGAATAACATTCCGTTATATAGACATGCCATGTTAGTCTAGAGCAGGTGTCCTCAAACTATAGCCCACGGGCCACATGCAGCCCGCCGAGGACATTTATCGGGCCCGCCGGGTGTTTTTGCCACCGCTGCCTGTCCTGCTTAGCAGCTGACTCGTCCCGGTCCCACAGCGCGCATGTGTGGAATGTGCGCCGCACTCTCCAACGGTCTGAGGGACAGTGAACTGGCCCCCTGTTTCCTGGTCTAGAGTTTTAAAAATATCTTCCTTGAATTATTTCCAAAGCCTCTGGTACCTGGGGGCCTGCCTTATTCCTCTGCCCTCTGTTGGCAGACAAATCTTGCTCACGGGAAGGGATACGGCATCATTTAGCGTGCATTCAATTCGACAGCACTGTTTCTTCTTGGCGAGGGGATCGCAGTGCTGTTCTACATTTTAAACGTACCCTTGTTGACGGGAAGGTGTTGATCTTAAAGGCATCTTAGGTGTCTATAAGCAAAGGAGGAGCTGAGGGAGGCATTTCCCTATCCACTCTGTGGAAGTAAAGGTTTAGGAAGGAGACACCACTCAGGATTGATACATTGTAAGGTACAGGCAGATATAGTCTCTGCTTACACAAAATACAGGATTGATACATTGTCATTCACAAACAGATACAGCCTCTGCTTATACAAAATACAGGATCGATACATTTTAAGGTGCAGCCAGACACTGCCTTTGCTCACACAAAATGCAGGATTGATACATTGTCAGTAACAATTGACACAGTGTCTGCCTCTATCATAAAACACAGGGCTGCAGGGACAGCCTCACATGCCAAGAGTGTTTAAGTGCATAAAAGACCCTCCATCATCATCTTTCTGTACGATTATGAAAAAAAAAAAATGCCGTTCACATGTGATCACGATTGGGTATGGTTTAGTTTATGCGAGAGCGAGGCAGCTCTTTTTTTCTTTCCCTATAGAATTCTACAGGTTTATACAAAATTTTTGCAGTAATTTGAAGACCTTAAAATATTGGACAAAATGGGAAATAAACTTTCCAAAATGTCACAACTTTTTAATTAAAAAACAATCAAGTTTACTAGGAAGAATCCATTAATATTTTACTTAATGTAAGTTAACCCATTAATGTAAGGACTATAAGAAGAACAAATTGGCTAACTTTTCCGTTGAACTGCGTATTCACTCGGACTTGTGGTGCCTTTAATTACGCCAAGTGTCCTGTATTTGTCTGTAATGGTTGTGCCTGGAGATGTATTATTTCACACTCAGCTTTGTGTTTGCTTCCAACCTTTGAGGCATCTAAGCAGGTAGACAGGGAGAGGGAGGGGATGGGTAAATTCACACCTAACAGGAGCAATGCACACTATCTGGGGGATGGGCACACTTATAGCTTAGACTCAAACTGTACAAAAGCAATTTATGTAACCAAAACATTTGCACCCCTATAATATTCTGAAATAAAGAAGGAATCACCCACAGGCATTCAAAAAAAAAACAACATAAAAAATAAAATAAAGACCACACAGAACCTTTTGTTCTCTGGAACAGCACTGTTTACACACCACTGACCTTGAATGACATTGAAGATCGGCCAATGGTAGTCCAAACGTCGTTTCACTTTGTTGAATAAAGTCTTAGATAGATAGTTGTCAGCTGGCAGACAGAGTTAAACATTTCTCGTAGGGTTTTCTCATGAAAGAGTTGCATGCAATACTGAACACAGATCAATGTTCACCTCTTCCAATGTGGAATCTGCAATAACGGAATATTACTTAGTGTCTAGTCCCTTTGCATTTTATGGAGCACAGTTTACAACCAAAACAGCACCAAGCCATCAGGCTTCAGATAGGCCAGCCACAATCTCAGCAGTGTGGCCATTAATTAAAAAGAAAAAAAATCTGTTTCGGAAGCACCTTTCTGTCCATCTTACGTTCTGTCTGATTTTTTTCGTAAATATTACTGCGATCACGACCTTGGAAAGAAAGTTGCTTTTACATGAAACAGATACGAACGAAAATACTGCTGGTTGTAACAGTGTATCACAAAGGATCGTAGAACTTATCTGAGTTGATGAATTCTGCAAGGCGAAGCTGATAGTCACCCTATCATCAGTTAATTCTGTCAATTGCACGCAGTGTGTTTTACTTTGCTCTGAATTTCATCTTCCTTCTGCTTTCTGTTCGGGAGTGTCCTGATGATTCTCACAACCTTTGTCATTTCAGCAGTTGTCATGTTATTTTGGTATTTTTGCCCATCGTGCTTTGCTTCCTTCTCTTTTTGCCTTTGGCCATCCGTTTTAATTTCTGTAGTTATACAATGTGAATTTTTGTCATCAAAACAAAAACAAAAACAAAAACAAAACGTAAGTAGACAGATGGAGGTTGTAAGGGGGTGGATTTTAGGGGTAGCAGACACACAGAGTCATCTCGCCCCAGAACGGAATGGCTTTGAATCTCGATCGTGTTCTTGGGAGTTAAAAATCTCACCCGCTGCCCTGCCTCCTTCTGTCCACAGCACGCCGAATATCGACCGCCTGGCAAGCGAGGGTGTGCGGCTGTCCCAGCACCTGGCGGCGGCTTCCATGTGCACCCCAAGCCGGGCCGCCTTCCTGACCGGCCGGTACCCCATCAGATCAGGTGACTCGAAAGAACCCCAACAGCAGCTTTTCTCCCCAGCATACTTGCTGAGGATTTGTTTTTGCAGCTCTTTATAAGAACTCTCTAAAGGTCGCTCACAGTATTAGGAATATATATACTCAGAGGAGGCTGTGTTGCTATACCTGGCCAGCTTGAACAGGTGTGCCCCTTAGCAGGTGCTGGTGCACCTGCTACCTGTGTGCACATAGTGATGGGTTGGGGCTCTTGGGAGCAATTTCCCAGCTACTGTAGACATGTCCACATCCAGGTACTTGTGGGAAGATCCTTCAAGAGGCCCCAGAAGTCTTTTTTTTTTTTTTCTTAAGACAGGGTCTTGCTCTGTTGTCCTGGTTGGAGTGCAGTGGCATCATCGTAGATCACCGCAACCTCCAACTCCTGGGCTCTAGCAACCCTCCTGCCTCAGTCTACCAAATGTCTGGGACTACAGGTGTGCCCCACCATGCCCGGCTGATTTTTCTATTTTTAGTAGAGATGGGGTCTCACACTTGCTCAGGCTGGTCTCAAACTCTTGGCCCTGAGCAACGCTCCTGCCTCAGCCTCCCAGAGTGCTGGGATGACAGGTGTGAGCCACCACACCTAGCCACCAACACCCCTGTATTTTTTAAGAGATAGCATCTCACTCTGTTGCCCAGGCTGAAGTGCCGTGGTGCAATCATAGCTCACTACAGCCTCTGACTCCTGAGATCAAATGATCTTCCTGCCTCGGCCTCCGGGAGTGCTAGGATTATAGGCGTGAGCCACCACACCTGGCCCCGCTGAAGTCTTAATGCTGACAGAGACCACACAGTAGTTTTAAGATAAGTGGGTTTAGTCAGTTGCTGAGGATGAGATTGGAAAAGTGGAAGGCAGAATTGGGCAGAAAGTATGAGTGTGAAAATGAAAAGGAAATGAGAGTTGTACATACTTCTTTACCCTCTGCCCCTCCACATGCAATATCAACATTTAGACTTACTGAGTTGAGTATAATCACCACAGTTTAATATTTTCCTTGGTCGCTTAGCTTAGAATCAACATTATGAACATCAAGTTTTATACCCAGCTGAAATGCAATGATGTCCTTAGACTCCATTGAAATATTCTAGTTTATCAGTCTCTATGTGAAAATGGCCTGACTGCTGTGTTTTGTTTCATTCTAGTATCTGCTTATCACCATTTTAGAATATCCACTGTGACAGTTTATTTTTCAGTGAAAAAAATGTTTTTCCATGATTTTTCTTCCTTCTAAGTGGCAGCTTCTCATTGGCTATGCTCTGGGAAATGAACTAATCATTTTAATTTGAATTACATGAAAATTAAGAGTAAACATTGAAAGTTCTTGTCCCACGGACATTGACTTATTATTGTCTGTTTTCGTTGCCCAGAGAACTTCTTTCATAATTCAAGGTTCTCAGTTTTCTTCAAAATAGCTTGGTTGCTGGATAAGCAGTCTCTGGATAACATAGTACCATGTGTGAGGAGCTGTAAAGACATGGATCCATATGAATATCAAAAAACAATCATATTCATAGTTTCAGGAAATTGAAAGTATTGATTAGGGTGGGATAACATTTATTTAACAAAAATCAAGAACAAAATGAAGGGATTGATGGAGAGATGTCAAGTCAAGTCATTGCCATATATATTTTTTAATTATTTGACACAAATCATTCAGTTCAGTTCTTCCTATGTATCAAAAATTCCAGCAAAAAGCTCAATATCACGATAATATTCCAACATATCCCTTAACCAAAGAGTTCTGCATTTAGCAAGAGTCTAGGGAAGTACAGCCATGAAGTAGAGGGAACACTCGGGAAGGAGCAGCGTGGCAGAGGTGTAGGAGATCTCAGGCAGGTGGGGATGGGTCCCGATATTTGCAAAGACCGCCGTTCAAAGATGGACGGCCGCGCTAATCCGTTGACGTGTGTGCATTTAGGAATGGCGTCTCCCTACAACCTGAACCGTGCCTTCCCCTGGCTGGGTGGCTCGGGCGGCCTTCCTACCAACGAGACGACGTTCGCCAAGCTCCTACAGAATCAAGGATACCGCACAGGACTCATCGGTACGGGAATGGGATCGTGCATGTTCCCTCTCGTTGCACCTGCTCTTGCCCAGGGACGGGGGCTGTGCACGTGCTGGTTCACTTCTCTTTGAAGAAGGAACTTACCACACGATTACCAGGGACCTCCAGAGTCCAGGGTGCGGTATTGGGAAAACCACGGGAACGGAAAATACACAGGCGTATACGAGGTGGCCACCAAAACGGAATACCGTGTAGAGCATGGGCTACTTTTGCGACACCACGGATAGCACAAAAACTAGTACCTTCTTACAAACAAACTCTTGAGTTTGAGAACTTAAAGCACTCGTAGTGGTCAAGGTGAGGCCATTGCCAGTCTATTTAGATCACATGACATCCCGAGCCATTTAGAGGGGCTCGAGTTTGTAAGGCAACATACGGCCGTGTAAGTTTGTCCCATAGCATTCTGGTCCAAGGAGATGTTCCCCTAGGAAGACACAGAGTGATCAAATCATTTTGGGGAATGGGGGACTCTCAACGTGGATTGCAAGACACACAGTTCTGACATGTCCTCAGTTAAAAAAAAAAAATAAGGAAGAACATTGCAACCAGCAGGGCAGGTATTCTCATGAAACTCCACCTGCACCCTGAGAGTGACTAGCTTGGAGCAGCCTTCTCATATCTTTAGAGAGGAGGCAACGCTCGATTCAAATCCAGCTCTCCCATTATTAATTAATGGGACTTCAGGCTTCTGACTAAATCTGGATAGTGTATTTCCCATTGGTCAGCAAAGGCATGGGGTAGATTTAACACTAAGACAAATATAATGATCTGACCTGTATAGAGTATATGCTCGATTAAAAGAATCACATCACCAGAATCTTTTTGTTCATGATGAACTTCTTTGGCCAGTTCATTATCCCTCACTTGGGGGTCATTGGAGAAAAGCTTCATGCATAGGATTTTGGTTACCTTTCTGGGGGATGGAATAAGAGAGTCAGAAGCAACTGCCAGAGGGGAACAGCAATGTGCAAAGTATGCCATAGGTCAGTGGTATCACGGCCACCAAACACCCAAGGCTTCACAGCTAATTCCAGATACCTGGAAGATTTCTAATCTTTCACCAGAATATTTGGTACCAAGCAAACCGTTTCATTCAAATCCAACACGATGCTCTTCTTCTGGCAAGCAACGAGGTTCTGGCTGCATGGTTTTCATCTGAAAGGTGCAGATTGTAGGGAAAAAGCCATGGATGACATGTCTAGGAACCTTCTTAGGGACTCTTGGGAAGTCCTTGGGGATATTGAGAAGATACCACAGTGATAAGAGGATAGAAGTTACTATCTAACTTTTGCAAAGGGAGTTCCGTGTTCTGCAAAGGGAAGGGTGTTGCAATGGTACGATTTTATGTCGCTTGCAGGAAAGTGGCATCTGGGACTGAGTTGTGCCTCCCGGGGTGATCACTGCTACCACCCGCTCAACCACGGGTTCGACTACTTCTACGGGATGCCTCTTGGGCTGCTGAGCGACTGCCAGGCGTCCAAGAGGCCGGAACTGCACCGCTGGGTCCGGATCAAACTGTGGATCTCCACGGCGGCCATCGCCTCGGTTCCTCTGCTGCTCCTTGTCCCCAAATTCGCCCGCTGGTTCTCGGTCCCCTGGACGGTCATCGTCATCTTGGCTCTCCTCGCCCTGCTGTTTTTCGTGTCCTGGTACTCGAGTTACGGGTTCATCCGGCGTTGGAATTGCATCCTCATGAGAAACCACGACGTTATCCAGCAGCCCATGAATGAGGACAGGGTGGCCTCCCTCATGCTGAAGGAAGCCCTCATGTTCATCAACAGGTATCTCCTCATTTCTTGCCCGACCTCCTGCACAAGAGTTTTATTCTGATTTCGTAGCAGGCGGTTACATCTTGACATAATAATATGGGCCCTGGCCAGGCACCGTGGCTCACGCCTGTCATCCCAGCACTCTGGGAGGCCGAGGCAGGAGGATTGCTCGAGGTCAGGAGTTCGAAACCAGCTTGAGCAAAAGTGAGACCCTGTCTTTACTAAAACTAGAAAGAAATTAATTGGCCACCTAAAAATACATAGAAAAAAATTAGCAGGGTGTGGTGGCGCATGCCTATAGTCCCAGCTACTCAGGGTGCTGAGGCAGGAGGATCGCTTGAGCCCAGGAGTCTGAGGTTGCTGTGAGCTAGGCTGACGCCACGGCACTCACTCTAGCCCAGGCGACAGAGTGAGGCTCTGTCTCAAAAAATAAAAAAAAAATAAGTAAAATAATATGGTATACTTGAAAAAACGTATGGTATACTTGAACCTGTCCTTAGATAGAGCAGAGTAGTTAAATTTCCTGCCTGCTTTCAATGCTTGAAAAGGCAAGGAAACATACTGTTTTCACTTGCCCCTTTAAAAAGAAAAAAAACCTGGAATTACTATATGCGAGTTGCTCCAGTGTGGATTGGTATTGATATCGACATGGATTGAATCTTTGCTACGGGTTTCCATTCAGACGCAGCCGGAGGGAGGCTTCTCTGCTCACGGAGTATTGGAAAGTGACTCTGTGTTTATAGATACCGAGTTTTAGGTTTTCTGTGTTCGGCACAAGCGAGGCATGAATGTAATACCAGCTTACTTTGGGGTGACAAGTTAGAGGCTTATTTAAGTTGTCAGGGCAGATTCTCACTGGCGTGGTTTCTCTTCTCCCTTAATAGGGTTGCAGGGAAGTGGATAGAAGGTGACATATTGTAACTCCATGGGGGAAATGAGTAGGTGGTGGAATGTCATTTGCCCATATACCTCGCTGCCTCCCGCGTTCATTATTTCCTCCAGCACACGTCAGGCAGAACGGTGGTATGGCCGTCTTACCTGATACTTCCCTGCCAGCTCAAGTTTCTTGTGCTGTCTTTGAGAGAACACTACCTCCCTCCCCCTCTTTTATTTACTTTTTGAGACAGAGTCTCACTCTGTCACCTGGGCTACAGTACAGTGGCATTAGTGTAGCTCACAGCAACCTCAAACTCCTGGGCTCAAGCGATCCTCCTGCCTCAGCCCCCCGGAGTAGCTGGGACTACAGGTGTGCACCACCATGCCTGGCTGATTTTTTCTATTTTTACTAGAGATGGGGTCTAGCTCTTGCTCAGGCCGATCTCGAACTCCTGACCTCAAGTGATCCTCCTGCCTTGGCCTCCCAGAATGTTAGGATTGCAGGAGCAAGCCACGACGCCCAGCCCTTCCCCCTATTTTAATGCTGAGTGTAGCATTGTGTGAATGAGTAGGTTTGGAATAGTTATATGTGATGTTAAAGTGTAGGACACAAAAGCAAGATGTGAATGAGGGCAGTTCATTTCTCTCTTGGGGTGGGCAGGCTATAGATATCATGAGGTTATGAACACCTCAGCTCCTTCTAGCCTACTCTGTACCATCCTGCACGAACAGTCTCATGGCCCAAGGTGGATGCTAAGGCTCCAGCCATCATACTTGTGTTCCAGAAAGCATGAAGGAGGAGGAGGAGGCAATGAAGAAGAACCCTTTGTACAAAGGGGATGCTATTTTTTTTTTTTTTTTTTACTTACCTGTTGCCACTCTCCCTTGGGTGGTAGCTATTCCTATGGACACTCCTAGATGTAAGAGATTCTGAAAAGTATATTTTGTGATCACGTATTTGGTTAAATATTGGAGCTGGTGTCCTTGAGGAACACAGAGGAAGTGGAGAATAAGGTGCATTGAATCCGTACTGCAGTCTATCTGGGTCTGTCCTTAGGACGTGATTCCTCCAAACCTGTACTTAAAGCAACACTCTCAGACAATAGATAAAAAGAATATTTATCTATCTATGCATCTATGTATCTATCTGTCTCTCTCTATATACACACACACCTGCTACACACCCATACACATATTTTATTCGTCTTATAATTTCAGAATATTACATACATATATATATATATTATTTTTTATTTTAGCGTATGATGGGGGTACAAGTGTTAAGGTTACTTATATTGCCCATGCCCCCCTCCCCCCTCGAGTAAGAGCTTCAAGCGTGACCATCCCCCAAACGTTGCACATCTCACTCGTTGTGGTAGTATACACCCCTCCCCTCCTCCTCCCTCCCCCACTCTCCCGACACCCGATAAATGTTACTCCTATGTGTCCACTTAGGTGTTGATCCGTTAATACCAATTTGCTGGTGAGTCCATGTGGTGCTGGTTTTTCCATTCTTGGGATACTTCACTTAGTAGAATGGGCTCCAGCTCCATCCAGGAATATACAAGAGGTGCTAGATCACCATTGTTTCTTAAAGCTGAGTAGTACTCCATGGTATACATGTACCACATTTTATTAATCCACTCATGCATTGATGGGCAGTTTGTTTCCACAGCTTTGCAATTGTGAATTGTGCTGCTATACCACATCCGAGCGCAGGTGTCTTTTTCATACAGTGACTTTTGATCTTTTGGGTAGGTGCCCAGTAGTGGGATTGCTGGATCCAACGGTAGATCTACTCGTATCGCTTTTTTAAACAGCAACTGTGTCCACTCGACAAGGATGAAAAGCTGTATTAACCCGCCACTTTGTGTCAGGCGCTAAGCTGGATACCAGAGCATGCCAAACGAGCAGCACTGAATGTTCTGTCGGGAGCCCAGTGTTCTGCAACTCTTTGTTTGTCCTCACGTCCTTTCAACGTCAGTCCTGCTGTGTGGCCCCGACTCCCAGGGGCAGTGTTTTTTTCTGAAGCTTTTCTGAGGCGCACAGAAGAGCTTCACCAACCGTCACGAGATCTCTCAGCCAGGGCAGGGTCACGTGCAAATGGGAGAGGTGTCCTTTATCGACGGAAGTAATTCTGCTGACTCTCTGCCCCTTAGGTATAAGCGGGAGCCTTTTCTTCTCTTTTTCTCTTTCCTGCACGTCCACACCCCGCTCGTCACCAAAGAGAAGTTCGTTGGGCACAGTAAATACGGGTTGTACGGGGACAACGTGGAAGAGATGGACTGGATGGTGGGTGAGTACTCAGTGACATCGCTTTGCACTCGCACAATGCACAAGCTAGAGAAAAAAACCGTGTCGATTGCCTCAAAAAATGCACGTCGCAGACACCCCGATAAGCATTTGTTTCAGCGAATCTTATTAAAATCCGGGCTTTCATTGTCCAGCAATGTCAGTGAAATACATCCCCCCAAGATAACAGCTTAGGTCTTCCCGTCTTTAACGTAAAGACAGCCACTTTCCCCGAAAAACCCCACTGGCAAGATAAAGTACCATGCGGAATATCGACGTGGCTAGTTATTTTGATGGATATAAATAGAAATGTGTTATTCGTATTAGTTAGTTTTGCAGGAAACGCTTAGAAATTGGGGGTGGGAATTTGTCAAAGCCAAAGCCATTTATCTCAAAGTCATCGTGGCCAATGTAGAAAAGTGACGCTAAGTAATAAATCGAAAGTTGGCAGCTGGCAGGAGGGAGGAGGAGGAATGGGGGTCTTGCATATGCACCAGAAAAATAAATAACTGTGCTGCTGCAGTTGCATTTTCTCTCACTAAGCGCATGACAGAGTATTCCTTCATCTCAACAAGGGTGTTTTACTTTTGAAACAATACACGTATATTTTTTTCTTTTGCAAGTGGAGGCTTCTGAAAACTGTGCTATGCTGAGACATCTAAAATAATAATAGCCCAGTTCTTTGCTGCTTCTATCCATATATGTCAAGTGCCTTTGAAAGAAATAGAGCCATGTTCACTTAAATGCATTTAAGGTGCGTTAAAACAAGTTTTATTGTACATACATTTTTTTGACACTGTAAACCACAGCCTAGATGAGTGGTAGGATCTGACTTAAAAAAATCACTGGAGAGCTAGTGGCATCTCATAGGACAAGCAGAGGAGAAATTTTTGTCCTTGGGTACGTTTCTCTTTTATATTTCTACTATGTGTATCTAGAATTCTAGATACTATTTTGATACTCACAGTCCACACTTAATTCTAAAGAGAAGCCAGAGTGCGAGGAAAGTAAGTGTTGTCAGAAAGGCATTTAAGCAGAAATAGGTGGGAAAAAGGAATGTATTGTTAGAGACAATTCTAGGGCGTAATTAAAGGGAATGAATCCCTGGTCAAAACCCTTTTTCAGCTCCTTGAACTAAAGGTAATTCTCTATTCCTTAACTTAATCTCTACTGTGGTATGTGCGTGCGTATTTATATACAGTTCCATTCCCTGGTAGATACATGCAAACATTGCAACCTGTTACAGTACAAAACAGCTACAACATTGTAGCTTTTATGTACTTATATGGTTGTGATGTTTTCCCTCTGTCTCTTTTGAAATTGCTTTAGTGTAGTTATACTTTCAGTCACAAGGAGAGTTTTCTGCAAAGGGGATTTCTGTTCAAGTCTGTATTTAATGTGTGTCACTAACAAATAATTATGTTTATTCTATAATATATGTAAATACATAAGATATGATACAAGCTACTAATTGCATTTAGAAAATGGCTAACATTGTTTTATACAGGGGAAATGTAAGAGTAGCTACAATTTTTTTTTTTTTTTTGCATAGCGTCTCTCGAATATTCTTGAATTTTCTCACTCATGCCTTGTAAATATTTTATCAAAACTAGAGATATATCCAAAGTCAGAGAGGCATCTTCGTGTATATCTCTTCTTATTCAACAATATGATTATAAAACTCAAGGGTTTACTAAGTCATCAACTTTACTCAAAAATAAGCCACAACAGTACTCTACTTGATATGACCTGCAAAATGAGCTTACTGAATCCTTAAGAATTCAGTAACATTTTAGACATTCTATTTAAAGAAACTCTTGGATATTAAAAAATACTTTTAATCACTTTTCATTATTGCCTCTTTTCTAGGTATCTCTGGTAAGAGGTCCTATGACTGACCTATTGCCATCAGCATTTACACATGCACACGCATGCATGCATTTTATACAATTCATATGCAATGATTTATATATATCTATTTCCAAACAGAGAAAAAGTTTGCAGCTATTTTATTTACATGACATGCATTAGAAATCACTTTTACACATAATCCTACAGCAAGATCTAACATGAACTGATAGTTTACACACAATTATCTTCTTCCCAGAAAGCCTGCATAATCTCATCTCCTACAAACCCTGGGCTAAAAACAATTCTTAATTTCTAAAGCAGCAACATTGCTTAAAAATGGTCAGTGCTGCTTCTAAAACAAATCACTTTGAAACAAGAGTTAGACAGAAAGGTTAATGAGTTTACAAAAAAGGGAGCGTTTTCTGTGCAGCTAGTTGCATTTTCTTTGATGCCCCAAGCTGCAAACGCAGTGTGACCTCAAGCCCTGGACAGTGTTGTCTGTCGATTGGCAAATGCCCAGCAGGAATCAGAAATTAAATCGATACTGTTTCGAGTTGCACTGAACCAGCTTTCTTCTTTTTTTTTTAAACTGTCAGCTTAAGGGACTGGCAATGCATTAAAAAAATGTGTTTGCTGACTCCAGCAAAGTGTTAGTTATCATCAGATCCTAAACCACAGTCTGAACAGCAAGAACCACCTGCAATTTAGGTATGGACTTCAGGTAGCAACAGGGCACTGCAGAGTCTTCATGGGAAGAGGTGCTCCTCCCTGGAGAAGTGTATGACTTTGCTTGCATATCTCTGGAGATATAATGGTTCAAACCATTTCTCTTTTATTAGGGCTCATAAGTTTAACTGCTGGACCTAATTCGCATTAGCTATTTGAATTGTTGTGGGAAATGATATTACATATTTTTACATAATGCATATAATAGAATATACTTTCTTATTTATTATATACAATGAAATGGTGTACATAATGTATGATAAACTTATATCATAAACCAACACTTTATATACTATCATATACTAATTATGATATAAAATTAATCAATATAATTAATATTTACATTATAATATTATTTAAGTAATCATATTAATATGATAATACAATGAATATAATATTATGTAACACTTATAATATTATAAAATGATATTAAATAATATTAACAGTACATATATTTTATATTTATATAAATAATATGTTTATAATAAAATGTATTTATTATATAGTAGATATGTATGTAATATACTCAAGTTTTATTTCATTATTAATATTATATTTTCTTATATTTTATATCATAAACATGTATTTTACATAATATATTGATATATTAAATTCTATAAAATAAAATATTATTTATATTTCATATAATCATAACAATTTTTACACAATGGTATTACATATTAACTGTTATAGAATATTATATAACAGTATAATATTTCTAATGTTATGAAATGATGTATTATTATAATAAATAGTATGTATGATACATACTGTAATATATTTCATGTCCTATTTATAATCTGTTATAATATATTTAATGTATAACAATAAATTATGTGTTCCTAGCATTATGCACGAACATATATTTATCAGAGATATATGGCATATATCTACACATCCTATAGCAAACGTACACAGCACATCCAGAGACTAGTACATGTTACAGCGTCATGCAATCGTTGCTAATCACACAATGCGCCATAGGACACCTAATGAAGCAGCATCAACGCACACTGTTACGTGTGGCGAGTGCGTGATAGTAAGAGGCACGTGCGAGAGGTAAGGCTTCCTGTTTCTGACCGTGGCAGGTAAAATTCTGCAGGCTCTCGACCAGGAGCTCCTGGCCAACCGCACGCTGGTGTACTTCACCTCGGACAACGGCGCCCGCCTGGAGTCCCGGGACGGAGCCGAGCGGCTGGGCGGCTGGAACAGCGTCTACAAAGGTGACTCCTCGCGGAGAACTGATGCCTCTCGCTGTAAAACCAGTAGGCTCCTCTGTTAGCTTTGCATTTACCTGAATCTGGTGGCCGCGCTATTTGCGTATTTTTACGTGCGTTGTTTTTATGTTAGCTCTTCATGGACTAGGTGGGGGGGGGGAAAAGGCTGTGCATTTTGGGGCAATTTCCAAGAGCTCCAAATAAAAATGTTTGAAGCAATGGCAACCTCGTGAGAGGAGATATATATAGGGGTCTCAGTGATCATTTGTGGAGAGTTTTTCAGCCTCAGTGCGTTTGACACTGCAGGTTGGGGGGCTGTCTGTGGTGGGGTGTCCCCTGCACTGGGGGTGTTGAACAGCTCCACCCCCCAGATCACGGTCACCCCTGCCCACAGCCGTGACACCCAACCGTGTCTCCGGACATTGCCCCAAGTCCGCTGGGAGGCCCAGGTCACTTCCAGATGAGAACTGCTCCTCTAAAATGATGCTCACCTGAATGCTTAGATGCAGGTTCTTAGTTTAATAAAATCAACCACATTATCGCTGTGTCTCAAAGAGTGACTTTTCCTGACCAGGAAAAGCGTAAAGTCGCTTAGACTGAGGTGCCCTCCTCCTTGTGGTCAGCCCTTTCATCCAACTCACTAGGAGGCTCTTCTTGGTGGGTTATTCAACGACTTTTGGGAGCCTTCTCTCAGGCACCGGCAAATTGGTGCCAACGAAAGCAATATTTTAAACAGGCATTTGGTATTTGCCATTCCTGTCCTACTCCCTCATTTCCAAGCCAAAGAAATAAAATAAAAACCCAAAAGGGTATCAAAGTTTTCATTGCTATCGAAACCAGAACGTTTGGGCTTCTTATATCTTATTAAAAATATAGTGTGTTTATATATTATATATATGTTCCCATATACATTCAGTATGTATATACATTTATTGTATTCGTGATAGATAATATGATATATAAATCCTATATATTCACTATATGTCGTTACAATATAAAATCTAATATGCAAGTATATATAGGATTATATATAGTGAACATATATATATAGCATTATATACACTGAATTATATATAGTAAACATATATATAGCATTATATACACTGGATTATATATAGTAAACATCTATATAGCATTATATACACTGGATTATATATAGTAAACATCTATATAGCATTACATACACTGGATTATACATTCTGAATTGATAGAAGGTGGGTTCATCTCTATCTTGTCATGACAACATGCCATAGACGTGACTTTGTTAATTAGCAAAGACGGAATCCGTGTTAAGGCTCATAGAAAAAGTAGAGGTCAGAGTTGATTCACTGTATTTATGCCATCAAAGGAGACGTGATTATCACAGTTGTGATGACCATAACGGATGTGAATATGACATCGTATTATAGTCATGGTGATAATTGCTCGTGTGGGCTTGTGTCTGTGTGAAGCCCACATCCTAAAACCTGCCCGTAACCTTGCAAAAAGGGTTGGCAGAATTGTCGTGAGCAGCTGTCTGTCACCTTTCAGGAAAAGTTCTCAGCTTCACAGAGGGAACAGATACATTGCACAGACAAATGTATTAAACGTCCCGGATGAACAACTGATTCTGTTGTCATTGTGCCTCACAGAGACATAGGTTCTTAAGTAAGCTGGAGAAAACATCAGGGTGGCTTTATGGTTGGTTGTTGCTTGTCAAACTTAGAAACAACAACAACATAAATTTGGTTCAGGGAATTTTTCAAGTTTTCATTGCAATAATGAACAAGGCTGAGGACCTGGGTCGGCTTTGAACACTGCTTAGACCAGGGAATGGTTACGCAGATAATTTTGCATCAGTTTTTAGCAGGAGAGACGCTGTCTTGTGTTTTCTCTGTAATTCAGATCATCTGTCAGAAGGATACAAGACACACCCAACCATCATTTCACGTAGGAAGAGATTTTTCCCCCCTAGAGAGGCTCATGTTTTTTCCTTAAAGAGTCTGTGTGATCTTGACTGTGTCATTTGGCACAGGGCAACGTTTTTATTCTGCAACAAATGCTTCAACCTCAGGATTGGAACCGTCACACGGGTGCATTTGTGCTCAGACACACGGAAGAGGACCTTTGTCTAAGACGTGATTGTCAGCACTTTTTTTTGCCTGTAGACAATTTCCCTGTTCACACTCTCTTCTGACTGCCTGTCTACGGGAAATCACCGTAACCCGGATAAATCCTGCGTTGAAAGCAATTGATTTCTTTAAAGAAAGCTCAAACCAGAACTTATTACCATAGACAATTTAAACATCGAAACCAGATTAACCTTCCTACGCTCACAGAAACAACTGTTTTGCGTGGGAAACTGTTTTCAGGCTGCTCGCAAGACAACTTTTCCTGGATAGTTGTCACACTAAAGACATTTTAGAAAGTCTGTCTTTGGATCTCAAACAAGCCTTTTCTGTGTTTTCAAGTCATGTCTAATTCTGATAAGAACTGAAGACTTTCCCACTTCCCAAACATCCTTTCCCCAAAGTACGGAAAGTCTGCGGCGGTCATTGGCACATAATATATATATATATACTATCTTACCGCAGCACTTATTTTTATTTATTGTTACTGAATGTGTCGCTCGCCTACTTAAGGGTTTGCAACAGTGTATTAACTTGTGGAAGTCAGCAATGATACCTAGTGGCTACTTTGTATCTATCTGTCTGTGAACTTGTAGCACCCTGGCGGGTCTGCCGCCAGCTCACGGGAAACTTGCATCTGGACGGAGCCTCCAATGCAGCGGGTAAGGTTTAACTCACCTGTGTTTGTCATCTTTGCTTTCAGGCGGCAGAGGGATGGGAGGGTGGGACGGAGGCATCCGTGTGCCTGGAATATTCCGGTGGCCGACGGTGCTGGAGCCCGGGCTGGTGGTGGACGAGCCCACCAGCCTCATGGACATCTACCCGACGCTGTCTTATCTCGGAGGAGGGATTCTGCCCCTGGACAGGTACGGAGACGGTGCTCGCGCCTAAGCTCGGGAGAGATGTGTGGATGTCTGTGGCTATACTAGATAACTGTGCTGGATAACTCGCCAGTATTTCACCCGGACGGCCAGATGCCTTTGTTCCCTTGGTGCAAAGTGGCATATTTTGTTTGTCTTCTTCTTAGAATACGTCTGAACATTCTCCCTTGTGTTACTGTTACTCACACGAGGGTTTCGCTTTTTTCTTGTGGGCGGGACCTCGCCCCGTTTTGTCTCTCACAGCTTCTAGACCACCGTTCAGCAAATATGCGCTAAATGAATTACCGAATAGAAACAGGTGGGCGTAAGGGTGTGTGTGACGGATGAAGCTATCATTTGTCTTTTGCACTTTCTCTGTGAGCTTCGAAGGGAGCAAATTCACTGCATGCTTTATGGGTTTAATCCTCTGTGTGTGTGTGTGTGTGTGTGCGTGTGCATGTTGGGGGGTGGTATCTATTCACCGCTGTGAAGTTTTATTTAAATAAAAAGACTGTGTACTCACCATCAAATGGGTACTAACTGGTCAACGTTAACATGCACATATAGTAGTAACATTCATCAGGTGTCGGGCAGGTGGGCGGGGGAGGAGGTTATGGAGATATTCACACCTAATGGGTGTGGTGCACACTGTCTGGGGGATGGGCACACTTGAAGCTCTGACTTGGGTGGGGCAAAGGCAATATGTGTAACCTAAACATCTGCATCCCTGCAATATTCTGAAATTAAAAATAAAATAAACTTAATTTTGTTTAAGTTTAAGTTAACTTAACTTAAAATAAAATTAATGCAAAATTTAAATCCCCCCCAAAAAGAAAAAGATCATGAGGAGCTCAATCTTTTCAATGCAGGATACATGACATGAATTCAAACTGCCTTCAAGGTATGAGAATAATATTTCCAGCCGGTCCCTTCTCCCATGGCCTCAGAAAATTAATTGGTTTCCTATCTTTTTCTTTTTTTGTCATAAAAAGAGTGAAAAACGTGTCGTAAATTTTAAGAAATTTGTTCTTCCTCCTCTTCCTTTCCTTCCTCTTTATTTTGTCATAAAAACATATGACAGATGGCCGAGTGTGGGTGGCTCACACCTATAATCCCAGCACTGTGGGAGGCCAAGGCGGGAGGATTACTTGAGGTCAGGAGTTCGAGACCAGCCTAAGCAAGAGCGAGACCCCCCACCTCTACTAAAAAATAGAAAGAAATTAGCCAGGAAACTAAAAATATAAAAAATTAACCGGGCATGGTGGCGTATGCCTGTAGTCCCAGCTACTCGGGAGGCTGAGGCAGGAGGATCGCTTGAGCCCAGGAGTTTGAGGTTGCTGAGCTAGGCCGATGCCAAGGCACTCTAGCCTACGCAATGGAGTAAGACTCTGTCTCAAAAAAAAAATGTGCATCTCTGACTGCTTTTTCTGCCTGTCCCTTTCTTTCCCAAGGGTGATTGACGGCCGGAACCTCATGCCCCTGCTGGAAGGGAGGGTGTCTCACTCAGACCACGAGTTCCTCTTCCACTACTGTGGGGTCCACCTGCACACAGTCCGGTGGCACCAGAAGGACTGTGAGTATGGACACTCGCAAACTCACAAGGGTGCGGCCCAGGCCTCCTGTTTTTCAGGAAGAAATAGCATGTGCAGATGACCCCCTAGGAATGCTGCCTAAGCAGCTAGCGTGTGCAGTAGCATTTTAGAGAGAGGCGTGTGCATGGTCTGTACCCACGAGATTTTCATTTATGGAGGTAACTGAGCGTTGACCCAGACAAGGGCTATGTCACAGAAATATTTTTATGACTTAGATTGCCAAAGACAAGAGGCCGTGTCCTTGCCAGGCAGGGCTGCAGGTGGAAGCTCCAGGTTTTGATCAGGAAGCAGAGAGCCCGGCTGCAGACAGCGTTTATTGGGGTTTGCAAGAGAAAAACAAGGCGGGTGAGAGTGGCCAGCTAAGGAGGGGCTGGTTTGGATAATTACAAGTGTTGGGTTGTAACGACTACTCCTACCGTGTTTCCCTGAAAATAAGACCTACCCATAAAATCAGCCCTAGCAGGATGTCTAAGCATGTGTGCAATAGAAGCCCTACCCCGAAAATCAGCCCTAGTGACGGGCGTGGCTGCGCAGCGCGTCTGCACAACCCGTGCGTGTCGTCGCGGAGCGGGAAAGAACACGAGCAGCCCTTCTCATCCGCCCCGGGACAGCTCTATGGCTCCACATGAGAGATTGGGGGCAGTGGTTCTAAAGGAAATAGAGTCACAAGAAATTCAGGATAGGATTCGGGATTTGGAAAGTGAGGATCATGTTCCAGAAGAAGACGACTTCACTCTATTCGAATCAATGTAGATGGTTGAGCCGTACTTGAAAAAAAATAACACATCCCCTGAAAATAAGCCCTAGGGTGTCTTATTGAGGAAAAATAAATATAAGACCCTGTCTTATTTTCGGGGAAACATGGCAGCTGTCTGGTAACTTGCCCACGGGTTGATTTAGTGCAGAGGAAATATTGTCTTGATGTGTGAGAGTTAGATAAAGGAGGTGGTTGGATTGCACACGATAGGCACACTGCAGAGTAGGTTGGTAATTATCTTCAGGAATTAGCTAACCCTGGAAATTTGGTTTCTGTCTAAGGCGATAAGGTAAGGTTCTTCAAGACGCCAAAACATCGTAAGATACAGAAGTTTTTTTTTTTTTTTCTTTTGTTCAGCACAGGGATGTTTTTTATTTGCTGGCTTCCTTTTGGAAATAAAATATTTTCCTTTCCAAACCCAGCTGGGGAAATAAAAAACAAGAAAAAGCAGAATAAAGGTTGCTGGTCAATCTACCTTTTGAAATAACTGCCAATAAAGTGATGGGGTATATTTCTTCCCAGGTTTTGTTCCATGTGTAGGTCTGTAGGCATTACTTCCTTGCACACTCATACCTTTTTAATACTCTGTAACCTGTTTTAAAAAACTGCATTCCTCATAGACACAGATTATATCAGTAGATAACTTTTTGTATTATAAATAACACCATATAAACATCCTTGTATACCCATCTTTAAGTCCTTATCTAAATGTGTTCTTACGACAAGTTCCCAGAAATGGAATTATTGGATTGCAAGAGTACTCACAATTTAATTTTTGATGCACATAACCAAATTTCTCTTTAGAACGTGTATTTCTAGGTATATATATATATATATATATATATATATATATATTGCTGTTTTAAATGATCATTTTTTCCTATCAACTGTTTTCTAAGATATAAAAAATTTTAAAAACATAATTGATGCATGTATGTCCACAAGCTTGGGGGCATGTGGGAAAGAGGAAAGAAAGAAAGAAAGAAAGAAAGAAAGAAAGAAAGAAAGAAAGAAAGAAAGAAAGAGAGAGAGAGAGAGAGAGGGAGGGAGGGAGGGAGGGAGGGAGGGAGGGATAGAGGGAAGGGAAGGGAAGGGAAGGAAGGAAAAGGAAGGAAGGAAGGAAGGAAGGAAGGAAGGAAGGAAGGAAGGAAGGAAGGAAGGAAGGTGTAAGAGTGAATGGAGGAAGGTAGAAAGAAAGAGAAAACAAAGAGAAAGAGGACGGGAGGGAGGGAAGAATACAGAACGATTAATCTCGCCCAATGAACTTTGCCAAATTCAGGTCTGAAAGTGACATTTAACCTTGAATAATCACCCACTTTGCTTACGCCTCACGCATCAGGTCAAGATAGAATCACCCGATCTCCACTTGGGTGGCCACTGTCATTTCCAAATGTTCTCATGACACCATTTTTTTTTTTTAAACCCTTCAAGTTCACGGTGAAATTGTGCATTTTTCTGACAGTCGAGGGAGACACTGCTGTGGCTATGGAGTTATGTGCAGAAGAATATTGTTGATTGCTAGGAGAATCACTGGAGAACTTTTTCCTTTTCTTTTATTGGAGAAAGCCCTAAAAGCACCACAGCGGTGGTGTCACCACAGAGCTGTGTTTTGCAGGTGCCACCGTGTGGAAGGTTCATTACGTGACTCCCAGATTCTACCCGGAGGGGAGTGGCGCCTGCCACGGGAGCGGGGTATGTCCGTGTTCCGGGGATGTCACCTACCACGACCCTCCTCTCCTCTTCGACATCTCCAGGGACCCCTCCGAGGCCCGACCCCTGAACCCCGACAACGAGGCGCTATTCGATTCCGTGATCAAGAGGATCGAGGCTGCCATCAAGGATCACCGCGGCACGCTCACGCCTGTTCCCCAGCAGTTCTCCGCGTTCAGCACGGTCTGGAAACCGTGGCTGCAGCCCTGCTGTGGGACCTTCCCCTTCTGTGGCTGTGACAAGGAGCACGACATCCTACCCAAGGCTCTCTGAGCAAGCGGGGCCACTCGTTACGCAGCATGAACTTACTGTTACCGCGGCCGCAGGGCCAACGCCCGCCGGACTCGTTCATTGCGTTTGGGATAAAAAAAATGATGTTTCCAGCTATCGTTATGTTCTCAGACATCAATTCCTCCTTCACAGGGCGTGGGGAAACGAAAACAGGTCCGTACGACAGCAAAGCCCTCCTTTCTTCTTCTCTCTTCAAACAGCCGAGAGAATGCCAGAGTTAGTTAACAATGTCGGGGAAGGGTCTAAAAGCAGTGGGGAAGGTCGGCCGCCACGCACGGGCGGAATAACGGTTAACCGGAGGAATTTCCGGACCTTCTGTCTTGTAGGTGAATATACAAAACTTGGTCGTATAATATTTTTCTCTAAAATATATATATATATATATGATTGTGTCATTGTTGAAGGAAAAACGACAGAGAGAGAGATGACACGTTCACAGAGCGTTGTGGATCTTTGGTTCTTAGAAGATGATTCGTGGATGTGGCAGGGTCCAATGTCCTCCTGTGGTTAAGTTGGAAACACTGGCTGGCAGATCCTAGCTGCAGACAGGCTATTTTTGTAAGAAATCTTGGTAAGAATTTCATTTCAGCATGAAGCAGATGCTATACCTTAAATGTGAGGTTATGCCACAGTCTGTTTGACACCTACATTTTCCCTGTTTTGTTTTTTTTTTTTCCTGTTTCTGTCCAAAATTCATCTTTTTTTCATAGACAAAATACCTGGCTACAGCTCTGGCCTTTGCTTCATGCCATGTGACTGGGGAGACATTTCTGTGATGTGGTTTCTTCGTGTATAAAATGGGGAAAACCAGTGTCCACTTCCTGGACCGGCAGTGAGAATCATATGCAATGACTCACGCAACATTGTCTTGTGTAGAATGAGCGTTTAATAAATATTATTATTATTAACACTGTTGTCACGGTGAGCGTTATCAATCGCGGTTAATTATGGTTCCTGAAGGATAGGATAGGAAGAATGAGGAAGAGTCCGTATTCAGAGAAAAATAAAGAAAAATGGCTAAGGCGATTATTTAATTGCAAGTGCACATAGAAAGTAATTCTGGGCAGGATGAACAAAAATAAATCCATAACTGAAGACTACCAAAGACAGAGACAAGATCTGCAGATCGGTCAGAGGGAAAGATTAGGTTGCCTGCACATTAATAAGTATTAAATTAAAAGCAAACACCCGCTGACAGACACAGTAGAAGCCACAAGACAATAGAATCATCTCTTCAAACTGCTGAGAGGAAACCAGAGTCACATGGCCACATTATTCAATAATGATGGTGGGATATCTAAAAACACAGAAAAATAATATTGAGACTTTACAACCATGAGTTATTGGAATAACTATTAACTGAAGAGATTTCTGGGAAGAGAAGAGAAATGATTCCAGAAGGGAAGATGAAGTCTCAGATGAAACGGTGCACAAAGAAATTGTTAAACTAGGGATGAGAGCAAACCAACATTGACTTTAGAAAGCTGTCTTTTTTTTTTTAATGCCTAAATTTGGGGAGAAGTTAAACTACTATGCTAAAAAAAATAGTAGTAACACTTAAGTCAAGAGGAAGAATACAGAAATTAAACTCTTATAGGGTCTCTGTGTTGTTCAGAGAAAGATGCGAGATAAGGAATTATTTTAGAATTTGTTTAAAATGTGTATAAAATTATCAGGCTAAAAGGAGTGGAATATGTATACTTAAAGCCAATGGAAAATAGAGGTGTAATAAAAGACCTAGGAAAACCAAGACGTGCAAAAATGCATACAGAACAAGACGACATGAGGTGTTGTGAGTAAGCAAACTCATAGAGATAGAAAGTAGAATGCTGGTTGCCAGGGGCCGGAGGAGAGGATGATGAGGAGTTAGTGTTGCATGGTGTCAGACTTTCAATTTTTGCAAGGTAAGAAGAGTTCTGGAGGAGGATGGGGGTGATGGTCGCACAACAACGTGAATGCACTTAACGATGAACTGTATGCTGAGTACTGAATCCAAATGCAAGCAGGTGCGGCCACCATCCTATCAGATAAAATTGACTTTACACCAACAATAGTAAAGAAAGACAAAGATGGCCGTTGTATAATGGTAAAGGGAGCGATTTAACAAGAGGATATGATAATCCTAAATATTTACGCACCTAACACAGGCGCTCCAAGATGCACAAAACAAACCCTGCCAGATCCAAGCAGAGAGATAAACGGCAGCAACATTATAATTTCTGGAGACTTCAACACCCCACTGACAGGACTGGTCAGATCCTACAAGCAGAAAATAAATCAATGCTGGGCTTAAATGTGACTCTAGAGCAAAAGGGACTGACAGACATTTACAGGACATTCTACCCCGAAACTATTGAATATACATTCTTCTCATCAGTACATGGAGCATTCTCCAAGGCTGATTGTATTTTAGGCCACAAAAACTGGCTCAATAAATTAAAAAAATTTGATCAGCTCCCATAACCAAAAATAAATTAATAAATAAATAAATAAATTTAAAAAATAGAAATAATGCCATGCACCTTCTCAGACCGCAGTGGAGTAAAACTAGAAATCATCCCCAAGAGAAAACACTCAATTCTACACAACGTCATGGAAATAAAACAACCTGCCACATAATGATTATTGGATTGACAACGAAATTAAGATGGAAATCAGAAGATTCCTCGAACAGAATGACAAAGGGACACAATGTATTAAAGTCTATGGCATTGAGCAAAAGCAGTCCCAAGGGGAAATTTCAAAGCACCAGTCCTGTAGGATTTCGAGGCCACCCTGATTTCCTACGACCTCATCTTCTCTTGATTTCCATCTGCAAAGACCCTATTTCCAAATCAAACCCCATTCACAGGCGCCAGGGGTTAGGACTTTAATATGTCTCTCTTTTCTTTTGAGGAGGTCATAATTTAACTCACGACACCCCTATATAACAAAAAAAAAGTATCTGGGGTTTGGGAACACTTTGTATTAATAACTTGCTCAGGAGAAAACAGCTTGTAAGCTACTGAACTGGGAGTGGACCCAAAGCCGTGCCAACGACAAATCTCCACGCAAATCTAACCCCATGGTGCCTCTCAAAAGTGTGACCCAACAGGTAACATCACTTTGAGTAATTTATAATGCACCTGTTTTCTCTCATTTTATTGATGAAGGAGTCATATGGAACTGTAAAGTCAAATGCAAATGATGGTCTTAATATTAGCTATTGAACAAGGATTTGTGTTTTTTTGAGACAGAGTCTCACTCTGTCACCCGGGCTAGAGTGCCGTGGCGTCAGCCTAGCTCACAGCAACCTCACACTCCTGGGCTCAAGCGATTCTCCTGCCTCAGCCTCCCGAGTAGCTGGGACTACAGGCATGTGCCACCATGCCCGGCTAATTTTTTCTATGTATTTTTAGTTGGCCAATTAATTTGTTTCTGTTTTTTGGTAGAGACAGGGGTCTTGCTCTTGCTCACGCTAGTTTCAAACTCCTGACCTCGAGTGGTTCTCCTGCCTCAGCCTCCCAGAGTGCTGGGATTACAGGCGTGAGCCACCGCACCCGGCCAAGGATGTTTTTCAATCCTAAGTGATCGCAGGCAACTATATTAGACCTGATTAGTCTGAACAAGGATTCCTTACAAAGCCTGAGCAATGTCTCTGCCCCTGCTTGTGCTAAGGTTTCCAAAACATCCTTATTTTAACATAAAGCTTATGAAGGGGGTCGTTTTGAATTTAGGGCGCCATAGAACAGGTTCTTAGGATTTTAGCCTGAGAAAGATCTTCTGGGATCATCTCAATCAAATCCTCTTATTTCAGTGGATGAAGGAAATAGACCAGATCCTAAAGGGAGCAGGTCTAGATTCCAGGTTTTTGACCCCAAATCCAGGGGCTTTCTTACGTGCTGAATAGAAAGTGGTGGATAAAAATCAAGCCTTCTACAGCCAGGGGAAGACGTTCTTTCTCACAGAGCGGTGTTCATATGGGTGGAGAGAGCGGTCTCTAGGGTTTGACACACTGAGTTCAAAGTGGATTATTTTTCTTGCTAGCTAAATATCTGTGGGAAAATTCCTCAACCTGTCTATACTCCACTTGTTCCATTTGTAAAGTGCAAATGAGTAAGAACAGCACTTACACCCAGGACTGTTGCGAAGATTAATGGCAATAATAACCGTAAAGAGATTTAGCACCAGCCCCAAAGTAGCACTTGCTAAATGTTTGCTTTTCGGGTGGCTACTGGGAAAATCCCTTAAAGTTAAAGTTGAAAGTTTGTCGTATGTCAAAATGACACAAACGTCTGGCATTCCTCTAAACACTCCAAACTGGACACTCAGTTAACCATTTCCCCAAAATGAAGATACAAATGATGTATAGTTACTTAAGAAAAAAAAAAAGCACACACACGCACATAATTTCCCTCCTGTCTTCCGTTTCCAACATCCTGTAACAGAAGCCAGATATATAGAGCAATGCGTGTTCTTAAGCATCGGATGAATTTAACCGCTAGGGGGCATGCTAATCCAGCCAAGCGCGTGGCTGACCCAAAAATCTGTAATAGGATGCAATTTTTAAAATGCACATATTTATTTCATTTTTAGACGGAGAGTGCAAGTTCAAACTCCATTCTTGGAAAATAGGTTTGCAAGGAAAGGAAAGAGGCCCTTTTCAATATATCATGACTGACTGCATCAAGACATTCACCCTTACTTGTGTATGCTGCTGAGGTGGTTGGTACTTTGCATAGTGCTCCTCTCAAACCGATAAGGGCTCCGGTGGGATAATATGCATTGCCTAAAGTTTCTGATACGAATAAACAGAAATCAAAATTTAGAGAGAAAGACACAGAGGGGGAGAGAGAGAGAGAAAGAGAGAGAGAGAGAGAGAGAGCAATGAAAATGCATGAGACATCATCTGGATTTTTCTAAGCAATAATATTTTAATTACACTGAGTATATGTGATCTATGTTGTTACTTCTTCACCCCTCGTATGGTGAACATGAGCTGGGCACCTGGAATCACTCAGGCACTGTTTCAAAGGTGGAGAGGAGATCTACAATTTCTTCTGTGCCAAGACCCTGTTCCTGGGATGGGAAGAGCCATGAGGATTAGAGCTGAGATAAGCCAATAGTAAACAATCCCAAGGTAGTCAGCTGCTATCAAACCTCAGTTCCCAAATCTCAGATCTTGGATTCATTGGTCTAAGGAGATGATGTCTTTAGGAGCTTACCTGGAAGGACAGTTGGACTTTGCATGCTGCTGGGATTCAGGATAGACTCACAGGTGGTAAATGTAGACTCTTAGGGTTAGAGTTACATGATTTTCAGTTTTTCAGGTCTACACATGGCTTCATAAGCCCCACCCCTGGCTAGAGCAGGTTTCCTTGTGGCTGTTCCAAAAAACAGCGGGAGATTCAGGGAGGGCACGATGGTAGGAAGCACAGTCTACCAGGTGTGGGTTACCTGGGTACCTTGGGGGAGGATAGTTATGGGGTGGGAGTTAGTTACCTGGCAACCTCTGGGTGATGGAAATTGAGCGATGGGCATTTTCCATCGTCAGGCTGTGGGGTGAGCGGTAGGTCGCTGCACAATGGAAAATGTGGCTTCTGATTTAAAAGGATCCTGCCTCTCCAAGTATGCCCTACTTGGTTTTCCATTGCATTCAGATGACATGCAAGCGAAACTCCCACTAGGAAAATGCCAAATATCCACCCACGTCTCTAGCTGTTACCGTTTCTTGAAACAGTAGGGAAATTCTTGCTCCTTCTGAAAGCCGAATTCTTTTTCAGTGACCTGGAATGTCTAACGTTCACCCTGAGAGCCACACTGAGCTCCCTGCTGAAGGTATGTGTTCCAAAAATATAGCTGTGAGAACACACACGCATGTGAGAGCAGGCCTTTGCACAAACTCACGCTTGCTTTCATTCTGAGTCATAATGACTTCAACGAGGTTGGCTCTTGGCATCTGCCTTTTGTGGTTAGGACCAGAAAGACAGTTTGCAAGGCCAAGTGCAGAAGGGAAGTGCTCAGCCCCTTGTTTGAAAATCCTTAAGAATTTCAAGATGGTGACAACACAGTATAAGGAAGGAGGAAAAACAAAACAAAACAAAACAACCAAAGAAAAAAAACTAAACCACCACTTTTCCCTCTCTCCTCCAAGATTCTTCAGCTACAGTCCTGGAAATTAAACTGACAAAAGGCAGATGCACAAGTGGATAACAGAGTTTATTAAGACACACAGTGCCCATCCATACCAAGTGAGACTTGGTGAGTAGCTCAGAGAGGTGATTAGACCTTGGGGACTTACTTATACAGTAAATTAGCCATGTGCCATAAATTTGTAAGGAAGTGAAGAGGCAAAGGAAAAAGAGGCCTTCAAGTTTCCAGGAGCTGCAAACTTTGTGAAGATAAGAAGATGAGAGAAACTAATGAAATACAAGGACAGAGTGGGGCTTGTTATGTAGATTCCTATGGGTGCCTGTCTCCTGAATGGAGACATAATCAAATTATGTCTCCATCATTAAAATTCCAAGCCTGCTTTTATGCAAACGGGAGAGTGGAGAGTGTTTGCTTTTGTTTTTGCATTTGCTGTCTCTCAAGTGTTGCCAGCTCAAAATAACCCTTATGCCAAACTGGCATATATTTTTTTTTTAGGGGGGGCACATTCTGCTCTTTCATGAGAGCAAAGTAAGCCAAGTTTACAGGTGTCATCGGAAGACCACCAGGATAGCTAGAAGGTAGCAAGGACAGCTTTATTTACCGGCAATGTCAGTTTGCAAAGCGGGAAGGAACAGTCTCCGGCAAGAACCAAACGTGCCACTCTTCAAAGAGAGAACCTGGAGGTTGGGTTTTACGCCTTGAGGGTCCTGGATCACACGATAGAGTCTTACATATTCAGTAGGTTTGGGGGAGAATTTGGACTTATGCACGAGGGGAGCCGAGAGCATGCACAGTAAGTAAACATATACGTAAACATACACCCCGTGTTCACTTTGGGGCATGGCTGTAGCATGAAAATGAGGTGGAACGTGGCTCTTTACCTCAAAAGGTGAAGCATGGAGCACAAAGACAGTTTGTGCACAGCCTCTATATGGTGCACAGGCTTAAGGCCTGTGCCTTAAGCATGGAGCACAAAGACAGTTTGTGCACAGCCTCTATATGTGCACAGGCTTAAGGCCTGAAATTACTGACCCAAAAAGAATGCTAGCAAGGCCAGTCTTTGGTCAAATCAGCGTTGTAGTGGTCAGAACCATCTATCAGAGTCTGGAGGGGTCTGACAATTTGCACGATAGCTCATTTTCTTAAGGAGTTTAGCAAGAGTGTGTGTGTATTTTTTTTTTTTTTTTTTTTTTGGTAGCCATAGGAATTTAGGATTGCCATGCCAGCCGATATCTGAACCTTCATCCTGTGTTTAACTTTTGTTTCCTTAACCACAGAGTCTGCCTTCGCTGATAAAGGGGTGTTTATTTTGGTTTCTCCGGGCTCAGACCCCTGTGTGACAGGACACATTCCCGGTCCTAAGATGGCCCTAAACATCTATAAAAACTCTGTTTCCCCGTAAACAAGACAGGGTCTTATATTTACTTTTCCTCAGGAAGACACCCTAGGGCTTATTTTCAGGGGATGTGTTATTTTTCCCTTAAAGCCTCAGCTTGCAGCATGCACAGGACGGCCGGGACCCGACAGGGGGAGCCGACCTTGTGGGTGGGGCTGCCCGCACCTTTCCGGTCACCTCTGGGATAGTAGCTGTCACGATGGGGCAGATGAGAAGGGCTGCTCGTCTTCTTTCCCGCTCCGCAACGACATGCACGGGTTATGCAGATGCCCTGTGCAGCCACGCCCGTCACTGGGGCTGATTTTCGGGTTGGGGTTTCTATTGTGCAAATGCTTAGAAATCCTGCTAGGGCTTATTTTATGGGTAGGGCTTAGTTTTGGGGAAACACGGTATCTCTGTAGGTCTCTCCTAAGACCTGCACAGCGACTAAGGGTGAGTGTCACCCCTTTTCCAAAGCATCTCTGAAATTTTAGGTGGGAGAATCCAGGCATGGACCTGTTCCCAGTTTCTTCCTATTTAAGGAACGGACTATATTTTAGCTGAACACAGAAAGACATGTTAAATTAAGTTTAGCCCAAAGGTGCCTCCTTTTATAGATTGGATTTGGCCTAAACACGTCTCCATAAAGAGTGAAGTGTAGGCTGAGTGTGGTGGCTCACGCCTGTAATCCTAGCACTCTGGGAGGCTGAGGTGGGAGGATCGCTTGAGGTCAGGAGTTCAAAACCAGCCTGAGGAAGAGTGAGACCCCATCTCTACTAAAAATAGAAAAATTAGCCTGGTATAGTGGTGGGTACCTGTAGTCCCAGCTACTTGGGAGGCTGAGGCAGGAGGATTCCTTGAACCCAGTGAGCTAGGATGACTCCACGACACTCTAGCCTGGGCGACAGAATGAGTCTCTGTCTCAAAAGAAAAAAGAAAAAAGAAAAATCTATTAAGAGTGCGCTATAACCTAACTGGAAATGTACGCATCCTGTACCCTACTCTTTACCTACCGTGTTTCCCCAAAATAAGACAGGGTCTTATATTTATTTTTCTTCAAGAAGACATCCTAGGGCTTATTTTCAGGGGATGTGTTATTTTTTTTAAGTACCGTACAACAGTCTACATTGATTCAAATACAGTGAAGTCGTCTTCTTCTGGAACATCATCATCACTCTACAAACCCGGAATCCCATCCTGAATGTCTTGTGACTCTATTTCCTTTAGAACCACCGGCCCCGATCTCTCCTGTGGAGCACTGGAGCTCTCACGGGGCGGATGAGAAGGGCTGGTCGTCTTCTTTCCCGCTCCGCGACGACACGCACGGGTTGTGCAGATGCGCTGCGCAGCCACGCCCGTCACTAGGGCTGATTTTTCATAGCCACGCCCGTCACTAGGGCTGATTTTCGGGGTGGGGCTTCTATTGCGCACGTGCTTAGAAATCCTACCAGGGCTTGTTTTATGGGGAGGTCTTATTTTTCTGGGAAACACGGTGTCTCAGAGTGCAGATAGTGTTGTCACCCACGAGGGGATGATGTGTCATCGGGAAAACAAGAACCGATGGTGTCTGGTTGGATGTCGTCATTTTATCTCACACATTAACATCGGGTTGCAAGGAGATTTCCAAAGGCTTCATCTATTCCTCCAACAAACATGCAACGAGTGGGCAGCGCCCCTCTGGGAGCACGCTAGAGATGCGGACGCTGTCTTTGTCTTCGTCTCACGCTCTGGTGGAGAAACAGAGAAATAAAGAAGCTGCGTAGTTCCTATTCAATGCCTGCAAAGAGGAGCGTTTTGCAGTAGAAATAGAGAGGCACATGCCAGAGGAAATTCCCCGGGGTTTGGAAATCGAGGAAGGATTTTTCTGAGAAATCTGGCGTTCGAACAAAGATCTGATGGGTGAGCAGGGTGAGGGGTGGGGATATTTAAGACCAGGGAACTTCCAGGTAGAGATTGCAGAAAAGCCGGGGTTCAGGAATGGGCAACGCCACGGTGAAGAATAGGAAGGACGCTTTTCCGGCTTGGGAGACCCAGAATCAGGCAGTTAGTGGCAATAGTTGAGGCCACAGGGGTGTCCAGGGAAGGCAGGAAAAGTGCAGAAGCTCCAGACCTAGTAGATCACCATGAGGAGCTCCGGGGACAAGGTGAGACTGCAGAGCGGTTGACACGGCGGGCAGCGTGGTCAGATATAGAATCACATCTTTGACGCTGCCAAGGGGCTTTGCACTAAGGAAGAACAAGGCTGGGAATCGGAGAGGTTCCAGGTAGGAGGGCAGAGAGGAAGAGAAAATGAAACCTGCACCCTGGCTGCTGGTGGTGAAGCTAGAAGGCTGTAGGCTGCTCCAGGGGATATTTAGGTTCAAGAAATAAGACAGGGCAGTCCAGTGATGTCCACAGCCTCTCTTGAATTGCCTTTGATATTATTTGTCTTTGTTTTTTTGTTCCGGACCATCTTTGAGAAGGAGGAAGTGCCATCAGCAGAGGTCTTCTCCAAGCTTTTGTTTCATTCTTTTTTAATTATTTTATTTTATTTTATTTTATTTGAGATAGGATCTGGCTCTGTTGCCCTGACTGGAGTGCAGTAGCATGACCATAGCTCCCTGCAACCTCAAATTCCTGGGCTCAAGTGATCCTCCTGCCTCGGCCTCCTGAGTAGCTGAGACTACAGGTGCACACCATAACGCCAGGCTAATTTTTCTATCTTTTTGTAGAGGCTGGGTCTTGCTATGTTTCCCAGGCTGGTCTGGAACTCCCAGCTTCAAGTGATCCTCCTGCCTCAGTCTCCCGAGTAGCTGGGCCTACAGGTGCACATCACAACGCCAGGCTAATTTTTCTATTTTTTTTATTAGAGATGGGGTCTTGCTATGTTGCCTAGTCTGGTGTCAAACTCCCAATGCCAATCAATCTTCCTGCCTTGGTCTCCCAAAGTGCTGGAATTATAGGTGTGGTGAGCCACCGCACTGAGCTGAAAAGGCATTAGAATGAATTATCTGAGGTCAAGAAGGGAAGAAAACAGTGCTGTTTCATTCTTACCGGGCAATGAGGGAGCTCAACGTGAGATTGCAGAAGCAGAAGGCCAGTGCTCAGCTTGGCATCACGGTGGGTTCTATGAGGCTTCCGCAGGAAGGTGGTTTGATGAAATAAAGACCCTAAACGGTAGAGCAATGGCTTCCACATCTGCAGCTGTCTGTTTGCCTTAGGTCAAGACGGATAAAACTCCTGGCTGGGAAAGGTCGTTAGCATAATGAGGACCACATTTCATTTGCAAATATCGAGTCACTGGCTGCTGTTTTCCTTTTTTTTTCAGTAAAGCCCGGCTCACAGGGCCCCAGGGCATCGTGAACTCCGGTCTTGGCTCTGCCTGTAGCTGATTTCATAGCTTGGGGCGAGTCGTGGAAATGTACAGTTGGAAGGGCACCCGGGCGGGTCCCCACGGATCCGCACGGCGTGTTGCTTTGCACGGAAGGTGCCACTCATTGGGCCTCTGTGGCCCGCCCCGTCCTCGCAAGGCAGGGCGAGTTCCCCTCGCCCCGGTTTCCAACGTCTGTGGAGGTGCAGAGTCACCACCCCGTGTCGTCTTTCGATGGCCCTGTCCTGAAACCTGTGACTCGGTAATACGCCTTGACTTCGCTCTTCCCAGCCTACGCTCAGCCTACAGCATTTCCCCGGCGGTTCCATTTTCCAAATCTTCTATCTGTTTTGGTGTCCTTTCCACCCAAATATTTCCTCTTCTCTTCTCTTCTCTTCTCTTCTCTTCTCTTCTCTTCTCTTCTCTTCTCTTCTCTTCTCTTCTCTTCTCTTCTCTTCTCTCCTCTCCTCTCCTCTCCTCTCCTCTCCTCTCCTC